>CM042240.1:31625653-31863153 GCA_023566225.1 Romanogobio albipinnatus | reverse complement strand
AAGATGAACAAAAGTCTAGGCTAAAATCTGAAGTCTTTGATCGTTAGTTTGACATGTTCACCAACAGCCGATTAACGACCGTTGCAATCAAATAAGACCTCAGACGAAATTCTGGCAGTGTCAGAAGATTTGGCACAGTCCTGCAGTGTGACTTCTAGGAGGCCCGTCAAATTGTCTTCATTTTTCATGACAAACCATGGTCAAAATGAGCACTAGAGATATCTTTGTATCCACCATTTCAGTCCCACATGTATGCAGCTCACTGTCACCGAACGCGTCATTGATTGATGATATAAAACTCCAGACAAGTTCTTGCATGTCTGTTTTAACGTGCCTATGGCTATCGTACAGTCATTAATGACAACTTAGATCTTACAGTGTGACTTGGCTTACAGTGGGGATCATGTTCATACAGTCTGACAAAGAACAATCATAAAGGATTATTATAAATTGCACAGTGCTCCCCCGCTTTACAGGTATGGAACGACATGAGGGTGAGTAATTAATGAAGGCATTTTCATTTTTGGGTGAACTAAACCTTTAAATCAATTAATAGGTTGATTCCCCTAAAAAAAGGTGATACAGAAACATGGCTCAACCAATGGCAACAGTTTGTAATTGGACTACCAGTTAGTCCGACCAATGGAAGGGAGTGGGAGTGTTCAAGAAATTCCTTATTTTAGTAATTCCATGTGCTGCAAGCAGCATAAAACCCCCCCTCACCTTAATCTCTGCCACTCGAGAAGAAAAGAGGCTACGTGTGATGTCTCTCTCCATCTCTCTCTTGCTCTGCTTGTTCTCCGCCTGCTGGCCACCTCCTCCATATACAGCTCCTGCAAAGCCAACCTCACCACCTGCTGTCCAGTCCACCAGGGGGTCATACACAAATGCCTCTAGAAGAGTCAGGAGGGTCTCTCTGCCACGCCGCATTATCTGGACCACCTGAAATGGAAGGACACCATTCAATTTTTTATGCACTTTCTAAATTAGACATTAAATTAAATGTATAAAAAAAACCCTCACCTGTTCACAGGACAGCCTAAAGATGCCCTCTACTCCTGTGACCCCCAAAGCAGTCTCAATATTGTGTGTCATACGGAAAGGCACCTTTTCTGGTACTCTCAAGCTCTTTCCTGTCAGAACAATGAAGTATTTAAATGTCTACGCGAAAGAAGTGTTTGGACATTCTCAAATGAACAAGCACTCACCCTTCTCAAAACAGACATTGTAGTCAATGTGCACCACCTCGCCTGTCGTCATATCAATCAGCACATTGTCAAGGTGACGATCACCCAATCCAATGATGTACCCCACCATTGACATCACAGCAGTGGATCTGGCATAAGACTAAACGAGACACCAAAGATTGCGTTATAGTATGATGAATTTGGTTTAACAATGTGCTGAACATGGTAAGGACATGTAAATAGTGGTTCCTCTAACCTGAGTCACGCTCCACCACTCACTGGGGGTGGTACAGGAGCACCAGAGCTCCTTTGCCAAGAGGTTAGGAGGCGTGGCCTCCATCAGTTCTCGTAAAACATCTCTCATGACACTCAATGGCCAATCACGGCGCGACACATCCAAACTAAGCCCGACAGCCTTTAAGGCAGGACTGATCTTACTGTAGTACAGCTCACTAGGTCGTGGGACCATGGGAAGATTCTGAGGCTGCTGGAAGGAGTCCTGTGCCTAAATTTAGGAAAAGGTATTACATTATCTTTAAACATAAATGTCCTGTTACGGCCGCCTTAATTTCTTCATTTTCAAATGTTCAACCATCAAGCTTTTTTGGTGGAAAAGCACAGCAAGACCTTCAGGCTTCTCTATTGTTGACAACTGGTCACTATTGTTGACAACTGGACAAGTGCTTCCCATAACAATTACACATTTATATTTTATTTTAGTTAACGCAGTAATGGAAATGTTTATTTTTTATTTTTATGATTTTAGTTTTGGCAAACTATAATAACCCTGGCAACCACGTTATGTAAAACTATTTTCAGAAGCGTTTTATGTTCATTTTCACTCACCTTCTGGGCTTGGACCACAGCCTCACGCTGCTGCCAGCGTTTGTACAGGCCAAACAGTGGAGTGGCTCCATCCACCCACTGAATGAGGCCTGATCTGGTGCCCAGAGGTGTGACGGAGTAATGTCGGGCGTGAAACCTCGGACTCTCCTGCTGATTCACCTTAGTGAACATGGTGTTGACGATAGACAAAAACTGCATGATCCTCTCATCCAAATGCAAGTCCTCTAATCCTAAAACACAGCAAAATTGGCATGCATTAAAGAGATGGTTCATACAAAAATAAAAATTCTGTCATCATTCACTCACTCAATTTGGATTAAACCACTGGATTCATATAAATTGCTTTTACAATGTCTTTATGAACTTTTTGAAGTATGAAAGTGTAATCGACTTTAAATGAAGAGATAGAGATCACTCAAGTTCCATTAACAGTATCTTTATTTGGGTTTGAAAGATAAATTTAAGACTTGTGGGTTTGGAACAACATGAGGGTAAAGTAAATGATGCATTTTCATTTTTGAGTGATGTTCTTACTTATTCATACCTTTGAACAGGTAAGGATAGTTTCTGCCATCAGAGCCTAAGAAGTAGAGCTTCTTGGGTTTGGTTTTAGTTGGCAGGATTGTGATGGTGTTGCCTACACTCTGGATAGTGACTGCATCAGTAGCAGACACCTCCCCCGGTAGCGCCATCTCTGTGTTGGCCATGGCAGTCAGGCGCGGGCTGATTTCATCCAGCTTCAGGAGGTAACTGGCTCGTTTCTGTGCCCTCTGCTGCAAACTCAGCATGATCTGTGACAGGATGGGTAGAATTTCAAAACATGAAATGCAGAGCATGCCTTTCAGCCTTTGTTCATACCATCAGAACTCTTATGCACACAGCTGTCCTAACCTGTTTGAAGGGCACCCAGCTGCTGGCAGGATTGGCTGGATTAAGAGGGTTCCTAAGTCTCTCTAGAGCATTGTGGATGGCCTCTCCGTACGTCTCCTGAAACCACGCCTCGTGAGGCGTTTCCGCTGGAGCAGCCGTGATGCTGCGCACGTGATCCAGTGCAAAAACCACCGGTTTCATCAGAGCAGAATGCTTCTCTCTCATAATAGCCACCTTCTCATCTCTAACCCAAAACAACCACAAGAAAAAGGGATTAGGAATTTAAATGATTTTCGAAGAGGCAAGAATCATGCTCAGTAACGAAGTTCTATATCGATTTCCAGGGTCATGACTTACTTGCGCAGAGTGTTGTTGTTCTGAACTCTTTTCACCTCGTCCTCCAGCTGTTGAATCCTGCGCAAAACATGCATGTGCTGCTGCTGCAAGACCCCCAGCCAGAGCTCATCCCAGAGCAGAGTGACCCTCCTCAACTCACCCACCAACATCTGCACCTGCACACACACAAGAACCAAAAAAAACAACTCACACACAATGGCCTTTAACACAAATCAGACACTTACAGAACAGAAAGTCCTTTCTGTAATACCTGCAGCACCATGGTGGGGTTGGCAGAGGAGAGCTTGTCTACGATCTTGCTGTAGCAGTCCTGCATCATGGCTTGGTCCTCGCTAGAATACATTACCATCTCCTCCCCACGGCTGCTCTCCTGAGAAGTCGGCCCACTGCCCATCTCACTCTCCCCTCCACAAAGAGCCTCTCCCTGCATGTTCCCCAGCAAGGTTGGCAGGGACGATGGCAGCTTATTACCTGGCAGAGGTGAAAATTGTTTTTATTCCAAAGAGGCTAAACTTGAATATACAATCCCTACATGTAATCACACATGCTACAAAAAAAATAAATTAATAATTTGGTCTGTGCGATGAATACATTTACCACAGTAGCACACGTGCGATACAGTTTAGCATGCGAGACAGAGCTTGTTTGTGTGAAGTGAGAATTTTTT
Organism: Romanogobio albipinnatus; assembly: GCA_023566225.1. NCBI lineage: Eukaryota > Metazoa > Chordata > Actinopteri > Cypriniformes > Gobionidae > Romanogobio > Romanogobio albipinnatus. Next base: position 31,859,226 of record CM042240.1, on the reverse strand, counting down.
TTGTGCTTGTGTGAGGTTATCAAGGGCTGCACGATTGACTGAAATTAAACCAAAATCACAATTTGGCTTGAGATTATGAAATCGCAAAGCCTTCAATTTTTTAACAAATAAATGTGTAGGTGAAGCACAGCGCTGTTCAAAGCGGATTGATCAGTTGGAAGAAAATGCTGCTCCATCTCTGTAAGCCACCTTCATTGGCAATTTAGTTCAAATTGGGGCACGTTTCGCATGAAAAATTGCTAATGTGAAAGCGGTCATGCCGAGCCCGGTGCACACCGGGGTACCAAACCTGAGACTACCTGGAGGAGGTGGTCTGAGTTTGTATTATACACTCAAACTGTGCCGTGATTTGCGTGAATGTGAAAGCAACTGACTCGGGTAATGTGTTTTAGCTGATTACAATGCCCTTAGTTCAATAAAACGCATGTAAGGGATGATAGTGTTGATGATTTACCCAAGATACGAGCGAGAGTGAGCCTGCAGTGTATTTGCGCATAGCATGGCAAATGAATGCCAATCCAAAAGAGTCTCCTCAAAAGAGTCTGTTTGTAAGCAGCAGAAAGCATCAATTGCTTCATGCAACGCACATACAGTAAACCCAAGTGTCGTTTACTCGGCTGTGCATAATAGCACCAAATTAACAAAAAAAAGTTTTAAATTGTAAAAATGACATTTCACAAAATTTTGCTGTATTCTTGATCAAATAAATGCAGCCTTGGTGAGCAACTGACACTAAAAGATATCTTTCAAAAACAGTAAATGATTTCACCAACCCCAATCTGTCTGTTTTCTATCATGCGCCGTGCATGTTTTTGATGAGATGATTAAATGTTCTCTATCGAACCCTGTTGCATTTGTGTTCAAGTGTTTGAAATAAACTGGTTTGTGGTCGGCGTTCTGGCACAATATGGCTGCCGTCACATCATCCAGCTGGATGCTGAACATTGGTGGTGGATGAGGAGATTACCCCCTTCCATGTAAAAGTGCTTTGAGTGCCCAGAAACGCGCTATATAAATGTAACAAATTATAATTATTATAAATCACTTTTGTGATCTGACGTGCTTTACATCACAGAATGAGGCAGAAATTATATTATGCAGTGTTCCGCACCATCTGCACGAGTCGGACCCAGTGTGTGGCTTTTCTGCCGATTGAGCATGTTGAATCTGTGTCAAGTAGACTGTGAGAGAGAGAGCTCACTCTGATTGTTCAGCTTAACAAACCAACAAAAAACTAAAAAAAAAAAAAAACTTAAGTGAAAGCAAGCTAAAGTGTCAAGAGGGCACACACAGGAAGCTCTCCAAATTTTGCATTCCAATATGCAAATATTTTCATAATGACACAGCTGATATGACTGGTCTCTGAGTATCCATGTCGGTACCAGAAGACATTATCATTATCACCGGACTATCATCATAATATTAATACGAAAAATAAATGATTGGAGGAACATTTTGTTCACCATGGACACATTTGGTGGACACATGGCCTAAGGGAATCAGGACGCCTCTGCCTGCAAGTACAGTACATACCTGCTGCCTGAGCCTCTCCGCCAAGAGAGATGGATCCCACAATGGCAGGGTAGAGAATGAGGTGGGGCGAATCTTGGGCCACTCTGCAAAGCAGGCTGCAGATGCTCTGTCGGATGTAGGCCTCAGGGTGATTTAGTCTGGAGAATAACTGAGGAATGATACCTAGCGAGAAAACAGACAACTTAATCCATCTGATGTTAATACAAATATCTACATTATGTATAAAGGGAGGTGTTTATTACTGTATTGTATATCCATGTTCTTACCTTTCCAGGGCGCAGTGGGGGTAGATGCCAGGCCATGCTCAAGGCCCTCTCTCAACTCCCCAGCGTGCTTTACCAGCAAGCGTAGCAGACGAAGGGTTGCCATGACAATTACATCGTCGCTGCTCTGTTTGCTGCTCTGGCTGTTCAAGAGCAGCTTAGGATCGTCTTCATCTATGGGCACCTGATGATCAAGAAATTTAGGATCAATTTCTGGTTTGGAAATTTGTCCAATCGCTGCATAAATATTGGAGGAATCCTCTGACCTGTCCAGCATTGAGTTTGAGGAAGGTGAAGTAGGCCCTGCATGAGACCCGGTACAGGCTGAAGATCCGATCTACCACTCTCCTCCACACTCCGATCAGCCCATCAGTCACAGTGTCCTCCACCTCAGACAGCCACGGACAGGCACTCAACAGCTGTCGGCCAATCACATCCACCATGTCATCCTCCTCATCCTCTTCATTCTGCAAAGCCATGTCTTCATCCTGCAGGAACACAATAACATATGAATACACAAAGCCAAACCTATTTGCATATTAGGGTGCAAAAAATGTAACATCAGCATTAGTCTTAAAGGCATAAATCTACATAAAAGCAGTGTATATAGACAAAATAACGAATTACTGAATATATCCGTAAGATTTATTTAAAGAAAGAAAATCACAATTTTCACTAAGACATTAAGCAGCACAAATGTTTTAAACAATGATAAAAAAAGGAAATGTTTCTTGAGCACCAAATCAGAATTATTTCTGAAGGATCATGTGACACTGAAGACTGGAGTAATGATACTGAAAATTCAAATTACAGTCATTTTAAATTGTAAATGACATTTCACAAAATTAGTGTTTTTACTGTATTTTTGCCTTGGTGAGCAACTGACACCAAAAGGCATCTTTCAAAAATTTTATAATTTATTAAATAATTGTACCAACCCCAATCTTTTGAAATGTATTGTATTTCCATAGTGTGTAGCATTACCACAGTTTGAGAACCACTGATCTAGACTCATTTGTACAAACTGTGAACTCCATAACCTGAATTCCTGCTGGGCGACACATGGCTTGACCCAAAATGCCAAAAATTGTTTCCTTGTCTTCATCACTGGTGCCTGCTGGGAGTAACTCTCCTATTTCTTTCTTCTCTCCAAGGAGCAAAGGAACCCCCTCTCCTTGACTATGAACAAACAGAAGTATGAGCACATCCATTTTTTTCTTTTGACTAATATTAACACTTTTCATATTTAAAAATACCTGGCATTGTCCACAACCTTCCGGCCCCATCTGTACGCCCAGCTGGCTAGAGCAGCCCATGATTTGGCCACTTCAGGAGCCTGAGTAGTTGAGAGTTGGTACAGCTGCCCAAGGACAAAGTCTGGCTCCCCAACACCAACACTGACTGTAGACAAAACAAACAAACAAACCTTTGTGATCACGAAAGAGAAAAGGCCAATCAAATACTAATATACACCAAAAGTGACACTGTAAAATGCAATGCTATTATCATATTGGTCCTTAACCATTCATGACAAATAACATGGCATTAATATTATTCTTACATATTGGTAGGTTACGTGGTCCAAAAGACAAAGACAGGTCTGTTTTACCTGTAGTCTCAGTAGTAATGTGCGGCATTCCCTGATCTTCCAGTGGCAGCTCCAACAGGCCGGATATGTTTTTGGAGAGAGCTGAGAGGTTAGTAGAGCCAGAGTTCCTCTTTACCACCATTTTAAGTTGTGGAGTCAGATCTTTCCAGTCAGCCAAAAGCCATTTGCACAAAGTGAGCACAGAGCGACATGCCGCACGCTCACACTTCCCAGAGTGACAGTACGAAAGTGCACAGGAGCTCAGCATTTCCATAGCAGATACGGATTGACCTAAAAGAAGAAGAGGAAGTGGTTAAACATTCAGACAGAAACACACCAAAACCAAGTAAATTGGCCCAAATCAGACAGCTCAAAAATACATACCAGCTGCAAACAGAACTTTAGCCTTCTCGATCTCCAGCTCTGGTCCCCACTTCTCACCAACAGTGCCCTCTAGTGACAGCTGCCTGAAGCTTTGCACAAGGTCCTGACCTTCAGAGTCATCCGCTGATGGCTTGCTGCACAGGCTCAGCAGACGAGTGGCCAGGGCAATATTTCCTTGCTTACGAGCAAATTTCACCGCAGTCAAACAAAGTTCCATAAGATGAGAGTCCACTGGAGTGGAGGAACCTAGAGGAATCATTGAAGAGGTAAAGGGGTACTTCACTGCTGGCAAAATGCGCTTTCAACAGTATAGGCAGCCAAGTTAACGAAAGTCGCATTTTTTTATTTTTAAATCTGTGCTACCTGACTAGAGAAAACAGAAAAAGTTTTCTATTTGACAAAGGGAATTTAACACCCATAATGCACTGGGAATTTTGCCATCCAAGACCACTCCCACCAGTCTACTCTAGATACGCTTACCAGAGTCAAATAGCACATGCTTTAGTAAGAAAATACTTCTTAGCAAACTTTTAGTCATGATGGTATTGACCTGTACTGTTCCCGGATGCAAGAATTCAAAGAGTAAATGTTTAGCGGGAGTGAGTTACTTTCGGTTTCTGGTGAAGGATCCAGCGCATTTTAGGCAGTGGCAAAAGGCTGAAAAGAATTGCAAATATGGACAGAACCTAGCGACGGACAATCGAGAAAAAAAACCCCTCTGTGCTTGTAGTCATCCCGTTTTAAACATTGACTACAAACACAGTGTTTTCGGTCAAATGGAGGTGAGAAAAATTAAAGAAACTGTCAGTTCTGCCCCAACCACAAAAGTAAAACACCAGACAAGAAAGCTGTTGCCATAGTGTTCCATTTTTACCACAAGACTGTTTAAAGAGTAGATATAGTACGATACCATTTTCAGTGATAAATCTATGCTTACAATAACTTAATAACCCTGTCAATCCAACTGATACACTTTAAACAAGAATTCATATTCAGATGTCACTTATACATAAGAGATAGAGAACTTACCTTTGAGTTTTTGGAAGAGCTGCCGCTGGAAAGTGGTGTATCGGAGAGCATGCAGCCAAGGCTGAACATCCTGCTGCTTGCAGGTGGTCAAAGCTTCACTGAAGAGCGGAATAAGACAGTCCTACAGAAAGAAAAATAAAGAACGGGATTTTTTTTTTTAAAGGAAAATGACTAAGTGATAATGTATTTGCACATTTATGAGGTTGATGTGGAGCCTCAAACCTCTGGATGCTGGTTACAGAGAGAGTTCTCTATGGAGTTGGCACAGTGCAGCTGCAGGGTGCTGAGGGTGGGCAAGGAGTCAGACAGGGTGAGAGTGGAGAGACGCAGTGGACCCAGAGAGATGCGACCCGTCTGCTTCAGGTACTTCACAAGTGTGCTGAAGATGAATACCAAAAAGTAGAACAGCCATCAAAAAACGCTCGATACTCAAAGAGGAAAATTTACAGTAGAAACATCTACTTACTCAGATGATGCAAGAACCTTCTGGTCCTGTTCGTGATTGGTTGCGGTGATGGCTCCCACAGCGCTTCTGAGCAGCTGTACCTCAATGGCCTTCTGGAGTTCTGATGGGTCTGGACTCAACACAGCAGGAAGAAGCCTTTTCAGGTCTGTCAAAACAAAATACCATTAATTCATACCGCACCAAAATGAGTGAAGCTGATCATAAATACTGATTGTACATGTTCTGACCAATTGGAAACAAATGGATCATGATTAAAAAGGTGTATGACTAAAGGACAAGCATTTTTTTTAATTTTCAATAAAAAAATAATAATTTAAAATGGAGCCCATCCTAACAAATAGCAATTTATTGTCAAATTTTTTTTTAGCTGAGCATATATAGGGGAAAATTATAACAAAAACAATGATAATTCCCAATATTTTATTTTTATTGCCATGTCTTTTCCCAATAATTCCCAACTATTTCCTGGTTTTCCATGACAATGGATATAGTATAGGATGTGATCATACCAATCTTGTCTTTAGTTGTAGAGTTGAGAAGGCCATTATCTTCTCCAGGGAGCAGCTCCAGTTGGGCACGGCACTCTGCAAAATCCCCCTCCTCAAACCTGCTCAGAGCTCTAAAGGACAGACAGACCAAAATAATTATTTAAATGAACAACTTGCATACTTACAGTCAGGACAGTCAACAGTTCTGCTGCTTCACACCTGATGTAGTTAAAGTCTGTCTTGAGATTGACACTGGAACTGCTGTTGTTCTTTTTGAGGTTCATCATGCTGGCTTGCCACTCCTGCACGGAATCCCAGTCGCTCAGGGCTACGTAACACTCACAGGCCTTATTAGCCAGGAAGTTCAGCACCTCTGGAGAACACTCACTGGACTTCAACAACACAGTTTTTCTTCCCTCTCCTGTTAAAGCAGTAAGGACAGAAGTTGACCAATTTTATCAATTTTATGATGTTTCTGATTGTATCTGATATCATTAAAGACTAAGAATGGTAATTTTTTTGAATCTCATGATTTTTTTGAATCTCAAGTGGTAGTAAAATAAAAAAATATTGTTTGCTTCTCATCTGTCATTTCTGGATGATAGCGATTAAAAAAATGTAAAAGTCATCCTAGGTGTATATGACATTCTTCTTTAAGACGAATACAATCAGAGTTATATTAAAAAATGTCCTGGCTTTTCCAAGCTTTATGATGACAGTGAATGGCAGACACAAATTTGAAGCTCAAAAAAAGTGCATCCAAAAAAAATTTAACCCACACGGCTCCGGGGGTTAAGAAACACCTTCTGAAGCGAATTGATAGATTTGTGAAAGAAAAATATCCATATTTAAAACATCTAGCTTCCGGCAGACCGCCTTCTGTATTCAACTTACGAAAAAGTGTAACTGGTGTAAATGATGTCGGACAAAGTGTAAACATTTTGAACTGTGAGAGGCGTTACACTTTCTGCGTAAGTTGAATACGGAAGGCGATCTGGAGGAAGCTAGATATTTGACTTGATAGTTTTAAATATGGATATTTTTTAACACAAATCCATCGCTTTGCTTCAGAAGGCCTTTACCAACCCCCCGGATTCAAATTTTGGGCTGCCATTCACTGCAATTATAAAGCTTTGAAGAGCAAAGATACTTTCTAACATAACTCTGATTGTTTTCGTCTGAAAGAAGAATGTCATATACACCTAGGATGACTTGAGGGTGAGTAAATCATGGGCTAATTTTCATTTTTGGGTGAATTTAAATGGCTGATTCATTTAGAAACAAAGCAATTCATCACCATCTGTATGAATGGGTCATTGAATAATTCACTTAAACATTTCATTCAAAAACACCAGTCTGTTGCTTGGAGATGTGCAACAATTCAATTTAAATCGGCAGAAGATAGAATTGTGATTCATATGTGAATCAATTCCCCCCACCCCATTAAGTTGATTTAACATGTCAGGGGTTTAGTGTGATTTGTGTAAACTCCTCACCACTAGCGTTGTGTTTAGGGCTGGAGGAATTTGTGCCAGTGAGTTTCAACAGGGAGCGATCAAAGCCTTTGATAGAGCAGTCCATCCCCGTCACAGCACACAGCTGCTCTTGGTACTCCAATGCTGCCTTTTCAAACCTTGGGAACAATGCAACAAACATTTGATGAGAACACAGACTAGACAAATTTGTATGGTATTAACCTGGTTAAATATTTTCAGAACACAAAACACTTACTTTCCTTCTGCCTGCAGTGCCACTGAGCCCAGCCAGCCCAGGCTCTTGCCAGTGTTGGCAAGACTCCAGGCCGCCAGACCTTGTATGGCCTCAGGGCATCTCAGCACACACAACGCCTCCACCAGCATGGTGACTGGCACCTCCATTTCTGGACCCTATAGGGCCAAGCACAGAGCAAAAAAAAAAAATCTAAAAAAGGAGCAATGTTGGGAAGATTTATGGTAATCACTTAAAGTCAGGGGCCTTCAACATTTTTCAGTATTACATTCACAAAATTGTACATGTATTATATTAAATTAAATGTGTGCAGGACAATGAAACACCTAAAAGTTAACTTAAGATTTAATTTTTGTTTAATTCATATATTCAATTGTTCATTAAAAATATTTTTTGTACCCCCTGTTGAACAACACTGGTTTAAGTCATACCTGTGCACTGCTGTTCTTGATCTCAGAGAGCAGGTCAAAGCCATGACGGACCGTGACTGCTGGCTGACCTGAGAGAAGGCCCACTCTCATCAGTGCCAAACGAATTCTGGTTAGCCAGTCCTGGCACGTCTGTCTGTTTGTGTAAAAAAATGTTCTGATACCCTAAATAGAGAGAGAGAAAACAGACAAAAATAAAGATGAAAATGTCAGTGGTAAGTAACCCCCATTAATAGTCCTGGAATTTTTTTTTTACTAGCACTCCACAATGTTAACATCAAGGCTAGCTGTCTATATACAGAGGACAGACCTTTGGTGGTGCAGTGAGAGCACTGGCGCAGCCTTCATAAGCATTGTACATGAGTTTCTCCAGGTTCTCTAGGAACTGCAGGAGTAGAGCCAGGCGGAGCTGATTGGTGTGGTGACCCTCATCACTCTCTCCTCCACTCCAGTGACTCAACTCCTGCTCTGTGTTCAGACTGTGAGCCGCCAGGCTGCGGATCATACCTACACAAGCACAGGGATAAAATGTTGATTCATAAAAACAACACACTCACAGTTTACTGTCATTAAGACTTTTTAAAGAAATTCATATTTTATTATTTCAGCATGAGCTATAAATGATTCAAAAGTGACCGTAAAGACATTTACTAATGTTACAAAACATTCCCATTACAAATAAATGCTGTTCTTTCCATTCATAAAAATATACTACAAGCATCTAGTATAAACTTTCTATTCATAAAGAGTCCAAACAAAATGCATCACGGTACACAAATATTAGGCAACACAGCGGTCTTCAACATTAATAAGAAATGTTTCTATAGCAGCAAATCAGCATATTAGAATGATTTCAAAAATTAATTGTAATATTTCATGGTATTACTGTACTTTGATCAAATAAATGCAGCCTTGAAGAACATAAGTTTATTACATTTAAAACCATGTTAGCATTGATGCTATTTACATGGCAAACATAAGGACCCTTGAAGAACATGAGACTTTTCACTTTTAAAAAGTCAAAAATAATTAGTTACTCATTATGTAGTCCAGTTAATTATTTTTAATCAGTCTTCAAAATGTATAGATATATAGATTTTGAAATGACATAAGGTCAGGAAATTGTGTCAGAACTTCAACGAGATGAACTACTGCTTTAATAAAACTTGGACTGGCTTTGGGGTTAGTTAATACTAGGGATGTTAACCGATGACCGTTTGACCGATGGTTGACCGTATCAACGTTAACCGATCAAAGTTGTAGGTTGTCGGTTAAAAAAAAAAAAAAAGTGATCTCTAAATTAGGCTATTTATAGACAGTGGACTAAACGCTACTACAGTTAGCCATCTCATTCCAAAATCTTTTTGTGTGAAGTGCACAAATCCCTCACACTCAATTTATCATAACTCGCCTGTTTGTACTTAATAAACCAATAAAAACATTTGGCGCGAAGTCACAGCGTTTGGGTTTGCGCGCTCACAAGGTTTGCAAAAAGTAAACAGGCTAAATAAAACACTCGAGGTTAGACGGCAGTATGAAGCGTGCAAAGAAAAGTCGTGTGTGGGACCATTTCACCAAAAAGAACGACACAGATGTAAGTTGCAACTTGTGTGATACAGTGCTTAAATACAGTAGTAGCACATCATCTAAATATATTACATCTACATTTCAGTGGTAACACATAAGGTGTTGATCATCATCTTTCTTTATTATTGTTAGCACTACCTCGAACTAAAGCGGCGTCTCTTCGGAGCTGTCATTATCTTAAATGAGTCGCGGCAATGTTTCAAATGAGCTTCTAACGCTAGACAATAGCCTTTATTTTCAACGCGATCACCTTGTGCCCAAACCATTTCGAAACTAAGGAGCCATTTGTCCTCCGATTACAAACAAGCTCCTCAGCGCCGCGTTTGCGGGACTCATGTTTCGCGCTGTAGGGGATTTTAAAAAATTGACGTGAGTGGAAGGCAGGCGGCGGCGCCTGGACAGTGTGTGTGTGTGTGTGTGAGAGAGCGGGAGGCAGAGCGGCTGAGAGATGCGACAGAGTTGCGAAATTGCAGGCGCGGCTCGCGAGTTGCGGCTGTTGTTTCAAATAGCGCAGCATATTTTTTTAACTAATCGGTTAACCGGTTTCAACCGGCTAATGAGGCTCGGTGGTCGGTCAAGAAAATGTTTAGTTTTCGCCATCCCTAGTTAATACAAATTCCTAAAGCGACAATTCACTAACCCTCTATGGTCTGAAAAGTATCCTGGGCTCGTCCCAGAGGGGTACGGAGTTTAGAAAGAACAGTGAACTGAGCAGCCTCCCACACTGCCCACTGCCACAGCACTGCTTCAGTCTTCAGCAGGACACGAGGCACTATAGCAGTGTCTTTCTTCTCCAGCCGCTGACAGCTGTGGTACAGTCTCTCCAACCAGGGCTCTTTACTGCAAATGAAAGAATGAATATCTATTAAACAATTCAGAATATGACGACTGCCAGCACCTGCACAAATTTATTTAATTTCAGTTGAGGATTATCTACATTACAGGGTTCAATAAGATCCACTAACAAATATAAAATATATTCAAAAGAACAAACATGTACCCATGTGTTCTCAAAAAGGTGAGAATAAAGACATGACACCCTGGCTGCCTACTCACCCTCCACGGTGGACTGTTCCATACAGAATAAATCCAATGAGGTCAGAGAAGTCCTGTGGGTGGAATGTGTTGCTAGGCACTTTGCTCATGTGTCGGCGGATGGCCAGAGAAATCTCCTTAATCTCAGAGTGACTATGGGCACTGCTGGGAGACAAGCCGACAATTACCATCATATCAACTACAGCTAGAGATAAAACTACAAGGTAGGTATTATTTCTCCACCCCCAGGTTTATATTTTGTGTGGATTGGAGGCAGATGAAAAGGAGTCTGGCGAACCTCAACGCGACATGCATGGGTACAGATCTCAGCAATTTCCCAAAGGCCTGCCGGACTCGGACTGCTGAGTGGACAAGCTGCACTCGGCACACGTCCACACACCTGCACAGAAAGAGGGGACAGAACCATTGCTGATCAGACAAGATATATATTTTTTTACCCCTGCCTCCAAGAGCAGCAGGAAAAGTTGAAGCACTAATGAATGTTCGTGCAGGAAGACAGTGTCTAACAAGTGTGATTACCTCTGGAGAAGCTCTGTGGTCAAGGAAGCCGACAGAACCTGTAGACTGTTACATGCCTGCAGACATATGGTGGGGTCTTCATTCAAGGCTGCACAGAGGAATAACCAAGATGTAAATGTACATTAACTTGGTCACCAGATTATCATTTTCTTAAACCATTATTTGTTTACCCGCCTACTGATCTGGGGCCTGTACCATGATGGTAGTTTAACAAACTCAGGGTTACAGGATTAGTTTCGAGTTGACAAAACCAAACCAATCTATTCAGGCTTTGTTGGTCCCATGATGCTGATCATCAGCTTTCTCTGTCAACTCAGGCTTTGATCCTGAGTTTAGGATTTTAGCTGTGACATCAGTAGTGAACAGCCAATCGCACGATGTGGATCAGTGAAACTGACATCTCGCAAGAGAAGCAGCGAAATTGATTTCTCTCTTCTGCAGAATATTACATGATTGAAAATATTAAGAATTTAAACAAATTTACACAGGAAGAAGAAAAGAGCTGTCTATGAAAGTGGACAACTTGAAGAAAAATCTTACTTAGTCAGTGCATGTAAAAGTTATAGTTAGTTTAGTTGATATATAGAGAGAATTGAACATTTAAACTCACATGTAGTCATTTGTATAGCTTTATTTATTGATTTTAAAGCTTATTTGTATGACCTTTATATAGGCTATTTATATTAATTTTAACTTTGTGCCTATTAATGATTGATTAACTAAAATGATACATGTGTAATTGATTATGGGTATAATAATTACTTAAATGATATCGAAGTCATTCAAAATTATTATAATAAATAAAAATTGTTAAAAGCCAGACACTTTAGTCTCTTATCCAGAACATAACCTGCCCTGGAGCAGGTTAGCCGTGGAGCGCAAGTTACTATGGAGATGAACACTGCTAAAAGCCAAACCACTTTAAAATGGTACCTAAAACCCAGGATTGGCACTAACTAGGCTTAAACATATCTGGCTAGCCAGCTAAACCGGCTTCATGGTATAGGCCCCTGGAGAATTATTTGATGTCCATAACATTGTTTTGCCTCTAGTAACTCAAAATGCAGAATTAATAATAAGGATATTAACTCACAATTTGCCAGTAACCCTTTGCAGAATTTGAGGAAGGATGGGAGTGAGAACAGAGGGGAGTAAGTGTCAGACTTCTTCATCATCAAAGACACCTCTAAAGACCAAGTGAGTAACAGCCGCCTAAAATGGGTGGTAAAAAAGACAAATAATCGTTATAGACTTAAGGTAATACAGGGAAATTACATACAGTGGGGTCCAAGCCAATACTGAAAATCTGTAATTAAAAATCTAATTTAAGTTTAAGGAATCAGGGAAAAGTTAAAACAAACAAAAAAACCCATCATGATACGGAGTAAAATAAATAAGCTAGCAAAAATTAGCTAAAAAGAAAATTGAGAATTTATTGAATTTGAATATTGAAAACACTTCTGTCTAGCAGACAAGTAAGGAATTACATTTAAAAAAAAAAATGGAAAAAGAAAGGTGCAATTCATTGATTTAAGTGATTATAGCAGCTGAAAGAGCCAGTGGTTCAGATAAATTAATCACAACAAGGCTCATTATAGACAGGCAGAGTGAGCTCTATACCTCGCCTCAGGGTTGAGATGATCCTTGCTGAGCAGCATACCCAGCAAATTAAGGAGCGTGCTGAAATGCCTTTTGGTTGCCGTGGTAACTGTGCTGATGACAGCACCGTCGAAAAGGGATGGAGACGAGGAGCTCAGGCTGCTTGAGATAAAGTGATCATGTCTAGGGAGAAATAGAGAGAGAAAGGCTATAATGCGAGTGAGGCTCAATTCAAGCTTATCGGCGAGTCGAATGACAATGTTCATACAACCACATAGCATTGCATAATTCATGAAACCACACTGCCACTTGCTAAACACTCCTGAATTACTTTCTCATGCTTTAGACCAATACATTTGTAATTTATTTCCATGCGCAATAAATAGCGCTTCTCCAATGGCACATTTTGACTGCATTCAGCGTCTATTTCGTGCACGCAACATGGATAAGCTAGACTGGGTAAACCCAGCCTGATCTGCCGGCGATTTGATTTCACCCTGCAACTCAGTCTGGAAACCTGTACATTCATTTCTACTGCTTCTGTTACACTTTTGCAGGAGCCAATCAGACTGGCTTATCCACCTGGAGCGCTATTGGCGGGTTTAACACAATGACGGACAGAGAAGCGATGGATCGATGCCCGTGGATCACGCCTCTTGTGGTCTGATTGGTTGAAGGACTATTCAATTGCGTACAGAGTCATTTGAATTATGCTCATTTATCATGCCTCTTGTGCAGTAGAAAATACAAAGCAGACTCCCCAGACCAATATACAATCTTAAATTGAGCTTGGTCTGGTGATAGCCAGACAATGGATAAGCTACAACAGTTAAACATGTCAGCTGTGCGGACGCTAGCTCTGGATTGACAATATTAATTTCCAGATTTTAATCTGTTATTATATGGTTTCTTAAATAAAATAACAATACAAGTCTGTGCTGTTTTCTGTTGATGTGCAGCATGAACACACTAAACATAATAAAAGTAATTGTGAAATATTTCAAAAAAACGACATGGAAATCTTGGAAGTCTTTATTGATCAATTTAATGCATCGTTGTTGAATGAAATGCTTAATTTCTTAAAAAAAACAAAAAACAAACAACTTACTGACCCCAAAATTTGGAACAGTAGTGTATAATTACTAGGGGTGTAACGATTCATCTACTACATCGATGTATCGATTTATATTCCTATGATCTAACTAAATCGATCTGTGCTCGGCAAGTTGGCCTTCCGGACGACATTTATCGATCTAACATCGTTTTAAAAGGTAATCAATCGATTGTATCGATAATAGGAAATAACGCATTGGATTTAAGCACGTCAGACTTTATATGGATGTTTTTTCTTAGCACTTTTAATGATAAAGGCGTTAAACGTCACTCGATTCAGTCTGCCTATCTGTGACATCATCGCAACGCACGCACCAGCAGCAGCGCTTAGAAAACAAAACATGCATGGCGGATGGCAGAGGAGAAGCCAATGAGCGAGAAATTATCAAGCCACCAGGAGAAAGAGCTACCTGTACTTTCAACCCTGGCTAAATGTTACCTGTGCATTCCTGACACCAGTGTGCCAGCAGAGCGAGTTTTTAGTACTGCTGGCGACATAGTGAACGCACAGAGAAGTGTTCTGCAGCCAGATCATGTTGATCAGTTGATATTTTTTGAAAAAAAAAAAAAAAAACAATATATAGAGTCATTGAAGAGTAGTTGGTTACATTTTATCTTTTGTTAAATATTGTTTGTTTCTTAAACTGAGAGTAGTAGCAGGTTCAGCCAGTTTATTCAACCTGAAGAAATGTTGGTTGCACTTTATTTTTGATAATAATATTGTATTTGTATTATTTTAATGTTGAAAAACAACAGCAAAAGTAGCAGGTAAACCTACTATTAATTAAACCTGAAGAGAAGTTAGTTGCACTTTATTTTTGATATTAATATTGTAATATTTTTATGTTGGAAAACAAAAGCAGAAGTAGCAGGTTAACCTACTGTTGCACTTACTGTGCTTTTATAGAAAATGTATTGAATATTGAAATTGAGAGCAGAAAAGGTTAACTTCTTGTTAATTCAACCTAAACTGTTGGTTGCACTTTATTCAAAAAAAAATGTGAATGCATTTTCCATTAATTGTTGTTTATATCCATAATTAATTGATATACTAAAAATTAAAAAGCTAAAAAGTTACTGAATCGATTTCAAGTCACTGAATCGTTTCGGATCGTATCGTTCTAAATGAACCAATATCGTCCTTGAATCGTATCGACAACCTCAAATCGTGATACGAATCGAAGTTAAAACGAATCGTTACACCCCTAATAATTACATAATAGCAATAATCTGTATATATTCGTGATTTTTCCAGTCTGGAAACCATGAGTGTGGGAACCCTGTACATTTTTCGGGAAGCATCATCTAGTAAATGTTGCATTGTTACCTGGTGCAGTGAGAGTAGAGAGTGTAGAGCACTGCATACTGGACAGCAGGGTGATGAACCGCCAAATCAGAGTGAACTACAACAAGATTCTGACTGAGCAGGGCAAACACAGTAGGGGACAAAGCCCACATCTGTAACACATAAAAGATAAGTGTTATTACACTTTTACACATTTCCTTGTATGGCTGCAAAAATTGCTTTCACAGAACTGATAATAATGGTGTAAAAGTTACAGAATATGACAGCATCTCAAAACGGTTGTTTAAGAATTTAAGAAAAAGAGTTTGAAATCATGCTGACCCCGATGAGGGAGTTCTTGGTGTTGCCAATGGTGGTGAGAGCACTGAGGTTGAAGATAAGGATAAACTCGGCTCTCTCTGGGCTGAACTGCAGCTGGCTGAAAGCAGGATGTTGTATGTGAGGACAAGCGGCAGACAAACCGAGAGGGCTCAGCAAACTGTTCAGCGCACAGCCCATCTCGCCCAAGACCAGTTTATAAGCTGCCTCCAGGATAGGGATGTTTTTCAGGCTCAGCACAGCATGATACACACCATGTGCTGCAGCCATCACCTGTGACACAAACCCATTTAAAATGTGTTAACTCAATGCAGTTTGCCACGTTGCGTTTGATTAATTTATATAACCGTATACAACTGATCGTACCTCTCTCTCTCTGTGGAAGCGCAGCTCCAAGAGTTGGGAATTTGGGGCCAACAACTTTTCCACAAAAGCAGCTGGGAGTTTGGTGTTTATCTGGTCAACAATCTACAACCACCCAAACAAAAATGTATTAAATCATAATAAAAAATAAATAAACAAACACAGAAAAACAGCTGCAGAGAGGCCAAAGTAAGGCTGGTGAAATATTTACATGAAGCCCATCAATTCTAGCCTGGTCAATCGATTATTGGATTAATCGAGTCAAGTCCTACCAGTGTAAGCAGCGTGAGGACAGACATGCTGTATTCTGGTCCGCAGCACTGGCAGCTGTCCAGCTGGTCTAGGCCATAAGAGATCACAGCATCAATCAACAGGCTGCCCAGGTCCACGCTCACCAGCAGGACACACACACACTCGTTTCCTGCTGTCAGCACTGCCTCCGAGAAAAACACCTGCTTGGCTGTGGTGACGCAAGCCAAAACACGGTTCAAAACCTGTGATCGAGAAAAACAATTTACGTCAGATCAGTAAAGGATTGTATGTGTACTCTAAACATGTTAAAAATAGTATATCTATTATTGACAGCAATTTATCTTAGATGATCTATTTGTATTGCAGCACAGATAATTGAAACAGTTGTGTTGAATACTAGGGCATGTGTGTTGAATACTAACATCAGTGACATATGCTTCTGTGATCGGAGGCCCTCGGATGGGGTTGAATCGTTCTCCTATACTGTGCACAACTGTGCTAAAAACTCTCAACAGGGCTGCCAGTTTTGGCAGGGATACTGTGGGAGGGGGAATGTCCTCGTCTCCTGATTCTCCAGATACAACATGACTCAAATCCTATGAAGAAAAGAGTATTAGAACATCAGACATCTCATAATTAAAGTGTTAGTTCACCCAAAAATTAAAACTCTCATTAATTACTCACCCTCATGTCGTTCCGAACCCATAAGACCTTTGTTCATCTTCGGAACGCAAATTAAGATATTTTTGATGAAATCCGAGAGCTCTCCGACCCCTCCATAGTCAGTAATTTAATGAACACTATCAAGGTCCAGAAAGGTAGTAAAAACATTGTTAAAATTGTCCATGTGACTCCAGTGGTTCAACCTTAATTTAATGAAGCGAAGAGAATACTTTGTAAAAAAAGAAAGAACTGTTCAACTATTTCTTCACGTTAGTCTCCTATGCTATTGATGCAGTAAATAAACTGCGTAGAAGACTGACAGACGTGAAGTTGTTGAATAAAGCCGTTATTTTAGTTAGTTTTTTGCTCACAAAAAGTATTCTTGTCGCTTCATAATATTAAGGTTGAACCACTGGAGTCACATGGACTATTTTCATGTCTTTACTACCTTTCTGCATCTTGATAGTGTTCATTAAATAGCCGTCTATGGAGAGGTCAGAGAGCTCTCGGATTTCATCAGAAATATCTTAATTTGTGTTCCGAAGATAAACAAAGGTCTTATGGTGCGTTCACACCTGACGCGAATTAAGTGAATAAAGTAGTTGGACGCTTCAACATTGAGTTGAGTTTACTCGCTTCTTTCTCGTGACATAACTACACAACAGACGTGAATTGGCTTTTGGGAGGGGCTTCTGCCAGCCGGCTCGTCTCGTTGTGAAATGGCTGACATATATTGTTTTAAAATACGGCGAATAAGCTCAATTTGCCGGCTTTAACTAGCTTGTAGTCTCAATAGGGTAAAAAGGAATAAAAAGGATCTTGCTTGGAAGAAAGTGAGTGAGGAGGTCGGAAAATCTGGTAAATTGTAAAAAACATTCTTTACTCAATTTGAGCTGTACATAGGGTGATTTGGACACATTTTGCCATTGAGATGGCTTGGAAAACGTGTCCCAATCACCCTGAATTCACCCTATTCAGACTACAAGCTAGTTAAAGCCGGCAAATTGAGCTTATTCACCGTATTTTAAAACACTCCATGTCAGCCATTTCGCAACAAGACGAGCCGGCTGGCAGAAGCCCCTCCCATGATGCGAATTCGCATCGTTTGTGTAGTGAATGTCACACGCGAATGAAGCAAATTTCACACGCGAATGAGGCGAGTAAACTCAAATGTTCAAGCATCCAACTACGTGCGAATAGCACGATTTATTCGCGCAGTAAATTAGGGGTTGGGAACGATATGAGGGTGATTAATTAATGACATAATTTTCATTTTTGGGTGAACTAACCCTTTAAGGGACAATGGGAAATCAATTGAAAAGTTTACTTTACCTCAGCATATGCCTCCATATCTTCCAAAAACTGACCCAACAGTGTAGTTGAGAAGGCCAAATCTGCCACCCAAAACTGCTCCAGACTCTGTAACCAGCCTAGAAAGATAGATTGAGACAGGTTAGACAGGTTATTTCCCAAAAAGAGGAAATGAAACTAAATATAAAATAAATCTTACCAGACACTTGTTGAGTAAGAGAATGTTTCTGTGTGTGATCTATATGCCAACCTACTAAGATATCCACTGTGTCCTGGAAAACAAAAAGAGACGTTAATTTACTAATTTGTTCCTTTTAGATTTTAAGACTAAAGTTAAGAGGGCTTGTCCTTCTTACTCTGAAGTTGGTGCTGAATATGTGTGGATAACAACGGGCCACCAGCAAAATACACTTTACACTTTGGCACAACAGTTCCGGCGTGTCCAAGTTCTCCAAGATAGACTGAAGGCTGCTCATCACCAGCTGAATGACAAAACGGTAAAACTTTTCAGCCAAAGAAAGAGATTATCCCCCAGTTTCAAGGCTTTTAAACCAAGTCCTTGACTAAAGTACATGTTTGAACTGTTTTAACTGAAAGCAACTTGTACTGACATATCTTCAATTTTTTCAGTGTCATTGTTTTGTCTTAAGATGCACACCAGTAATGTTTTTCTCCACGGCATGTTTATAAAAACGACTTAAAAATCCTAATTGAATTAAGGCCTAATCCTGGCTTAATCTAAGCCTTGTCTGTGATACCAAGTGTAATACAAGAGAAAAGTGAGCTAAATAAATACCTGCATTACAGCTGAAAAAGCCTTCTTCTCCCCTGCTGTTTCAAGTGCTTTGTGCACTGCCACCAGGAACAGCAGCTTCACCTCATCCTTTGTGGACACACTGAACTTGAGGAACATCCACTTGAAGATCCTCTCAGCTTCATAACTGAGGGCGGCACAGAGCAATCCCAGACAGCACGCAGCCTCCTGCCTGAGCTCCTGCAGGAGCTTACTACTGTAAGGCCAAACAGAAACGCATAGAATCTTGTGATAAGGTATTGTAGGGGTTTATTTTTCAATAATGACTAGTTGACCGCACATTATATTGCAATACCCCTAGTTTAAATTATTTTATTATGTGAGAAACCAGTGTAAGAGATTGGCTGCTAGGGATAACAGCCAAATATACACTTAATTGGTCAGTTTACAAAAATATCAGACAGCAGAATGTAGTGATGAATGAAGAGAAATGAGAATCAAGTATGTAATGTAGTAATAGTCAGTTAAATGCCTTATGACTAGGATTCAGCATGGTGTTCATAACACTTCATGGACAATGAAGTGCTAAATATACCCTCAAGAGAGTGGATTCTGATAACCCCCCCATTGTGTTATAAAAAGGCTGTACAGTCGAACCTCTCATTCAAAATGTCATTCAGGGTGCTCAAAATGGAATCCAACTGTTTCACTAGGACCTGTAATGCATGAATACAAAACAATACAGATTAAAAACAGTTTTACTCTAGGGACACATTTAAATCTATTTGTGCATGTCAGATCATACCACTTTATTTTCAGAGTGCACAATGAACTCCCTCATTTGTTTCACAGTGGCCAGTCTACGTTCTCTGTCATCTTCCCGTGATGCTCTCCGCAGAAGATTGGCCAGACGAGACTCCTCAGAGTGAGCCAACGGTCGGTCTAGAACATAACAGAATGTGATGCTAGTAATTCATCAGCCTTAGTTAATCTGCAAGCAATGTATGAGCACTGAGAGGGGAACATACCCTGTGATTTCCTCATGTCCTTTGTAGCTAAAGCACGGTTTCCATGCTGAAAAGTGGTTATATCAGAAGTCACATCATTGAATCTCAACTCTTGCCCCAGCGACTCCCAACCATAAGTATTTTCAGAGAGGCCTCCATCAGCATCATATTCCCCTAGAAAGCAAGAATATTGTCAAGTTCCCTTCACTGAAAGCATAACATTTGCTTGTGTTGTTGTGGTTGTATATAAAGGCATAATTCACCCAAACATTACCCTCATGTCGTTCAAAACCTGTAAAGGCTGATTTATACTTCGGTGTCGGACCTACATCGTATCCTCTATGCTGTTAGTTACGCGTAGGTTTTGATTTATACTTCTGCGTTTTTGTCCGTGTCAATGTGCAATTACACACGCAGACCGCTAGGAGGCAGTGCCCACGGGCATGTTGATGGTAACCCACAGTATCAATGCAAAAGCTGAAGAAGAAGCGGCTTGTTTACATTGTCATTGCATGCGTCTCAATCAGCTCCCTGGTTCAGTAGTCAGGGCACTGATCAGGACATAAGTCAATGGGCTGACTCCATGATCAGTGCTCTGACTACTGAACTAGGGAGCTGATTGAGACGCACCCGAAAGTATCAGCAGCAGTGATGGCGGCAGATAGCGGCTTTTCTTGCGTCTTGAGTTGTTGTATGCAATACAAATTAAGCAGCATCTCTAATGTTAGTTGATTAGTAGAGTTACATAAGAGGCGATCTGGCGCTGGAGTGCGTTTTTGAAATCATGCAGAGCTCGTGGCGCTGTTTTCAGTATCGGTAGCTTGTGCACAGACTAGCGCTTCAATCAATTGGTGAGACTTTATTCATTCCGTTGAAATCACAAAACGAAATGCACCCATTGTGATGTGTCCCTGTTCTTGATATACACTCACCTAAAGGATTATTAGGAACACCATACTAATACTGTGTTTGACCCCTTTTCGCCTTCAGAACTGCCTTAATTCTACGTGGCATTGATTCAACAAGGTGCTGAAAGCATTCTTTAGAAATGTTGGCCCATATTGATAGGATAGCATCTTGCAGTTGATGGAGATTTGTGGGATGCACATCCAGGGCACGAAGCTCCCATTCCACCACATCCCAAAGATGCTCTATTGGGTTGAGATCTGGTGACTGTGGGGGCCATTTTAGTACAGTGAACTCCTTGTCAGGTTCAAGAAACCAATTTGAAATGATTAGAGCTTTGTGACATGGTGCATTATCCTGCTGAAAGTAGCCATCAGAGGATGGGTACATGGTGGTCATAAAGGGATGGACATGGTCAGAAACAATGCTCAGGTAGGCCGTGGCATTTAAACGATGCCTAATTGGCACTAAGGGGCCTAAAGTGTGCCAAGAAAACATCCCCCACGCCATTACACCACCACCACCAGCCTGCACAGTAGTAACAAGGCATGATGGATCCATGTTCTCATTCTGTTTACGCCAAATTCTGACTCTACCATCTGACTGTCTCAACAGAAATCGAGACTCATCAGACCAGGCAACATTTTTCCAGTCTTCAACTGTCCAATTTTGGTGAGCTTGTGCAAATTGTAGCCTCTTTTCCCTATTTGTAGTGGAGATGAGTGGTACCCGGTGGGGTCTTCTGCTATTGTAGTCCATCCGCCTCAAGATTGTGCGTGTTGTGGCTTCACAAATGCTTTGCTGCATACCTTGGTTGTAACGAGTGGTTATTTCAGTCAAAGTTGCTCTTCTATCAGCTTGAATCAGTCGGCCCATTCTCCTCTGACCTCTAGCATCAACAAGGCATTTCCGCCCACAAGACTGCCCCATACTCGATGTTTTTCCCTTTTCACACCATTCTTTGTAAACCCTAGAAATGGTTGTGCGTGAAAATCCCAGTAACTGAGCAGATTGTGAAATACTCAGACCGGCCCATCTGGCACCAACAACCATGCCACGCTCAAAATTGCTTAAATCACCTTTCTTTCCCATTCTGACATTCAGTTTGGAGTTCAGGAGATTGTCTTGACCAGGACCACACCCCTAAATGCATTGAAGCAACTGCCATGTGATTGGTTGATTAGATAATTGCATTAATGAGAAATTGAACAGGTGTTCCTAATAATCCTTTAGGTGTACAATCACTGATTAACATCTTTGGTTTTAATGAGAAAATAAATTAACTATACAAAGCGGATCTATGTATTTATTCACTAACAAAGAATCTCTGCACTACAAAATAGTGTTTTATATCAGATTTAAGGATTAAACTAACATCCCATTCCTCGACACACACACTCCTATTGCAGATTTTTTATTAATTTATTGACCTGAGGGAGGGGTTCTGGCAGACCAATCACAGCACTTGCGGTCTGCGTAGAATTGACACGTTACATTTTTGGAGAGGTGCGCGTCAGGGTATGCGCGCATCACACAGCCTACGGTGTACACTCGACGCAGAAGTATAAATTGGCCTTTAGACCTTTGTTCATCTTCGTAACAAATATAGATATTTTGATGAAATCAGAGCTCTCGGTCCCTCCAAAGACAGCTATTTAATGATCAAGGCCCAGAAAGGTAGTAAAAACATTGTTAAAATCGTCCATGTGACTCCAGTGGTTCAACCTTAATTTAACAAATTTAACGACGAGTACTTTTTGTGAACAAAAATAACGACTTTATTCAACAATTTCGTTCTAGCCTGTGTCGGTCTCGTCGCTTCATTAAATTAAGGTTGAACCACTGGAGTCACATGGACGATTATTAAAATTGTCTTTACTACCTTTCTGGACCTTGATAGCGTTCATTAAATAGCTGTCTATGGAGGGGTCAGAGAGCTCTCGGATTTCATCAAAAATATCTTCATTTGTGTTCCGAAGATGAACAAAGGTCTTATGGGTTTGAAATTACATGAGGGTGAGTAATTAATGACAGAATTGTAATTTTTGGGTGAACATATCAGCCATATCAGCATCAACGGCTAAATAAATACAAATAAATACAAACATTTTATAAAAATTCAACGAAGACAAAAAGACAAGATTAAGTTAATGTACAAAATGAGTAAAATTCTATAAAAGATTAATTAAATGTACTTGTTAAACAAATAAAATAAATAGTAAAAGTTTTTCTGGATCAATAAGTAAGTCCTTAAAAGTTTGTCCTGATAAAAAGCGCTGCCTCAAAACATTAAAAAAATTTGGCAGTCCAAAAATATAGGTTTTATACTTTAGTATTGACATTTTGGTGCTTCTTCAGCCTTCAATAAATGCCCATGAGTCAGTCTAGTATGGCCTATCCGACACTTTGTATACAACTTGGTCGTGTCTTGATTTAAAAGGGTAGACATATTTTCCCAACCACAGAATTTTTTTTGTAAAAAAAAAAAAGATTATATATTTGAATAACATTGTGTAACAGCAAAGTAGGTGCTATGCTTCATAAGCAAGGCAATATATGTGTGTGTGTGTGTGTATATATATATATATATATATATATACACACACATATACATACACACACACCATTACTACAAAACACTGCGAGACCTAATGAGAAACATTCAAATTTGGCACAGAATTCTCTGTTATAAACCATGATAAATCTCAGATTAAACAGCGCTGAAGTGGAAACCAGAAGAAAAATTTATATTATCCAGTTTAAATGTAATTTTATTATGCATGAACAAAAACATTATTTGTTCATCTATCAAAGATCATCCCCATTTGAAATCTGAAAGTTTCAAGATGTAGGAGAACTAACATGTGGCCAACAAACACTTATTTAAAGGGATCCCCTGGTGTTAAGACTTGTATGGCTTAATATTACATAAATTATGTCTCTTACTGAAATATGTAGTAGAAAACCCATGAAAGATGGACCAAAACAGCATTTCAGATGTTTTGCAAACAAGATTTTTCCGCTGTTTAGTAGGCTACAGTTATGCTGTTACATCGCGAAAGTCACATGATTTTCTTTATGCCCATTAAGAAATGTATTCGGTAAATGCGTTTCCATCTTAGTTTATGCGCATATTTTAGTATCGGATAGAAATTTTATCCGACTCAAACGAGAATTTAAAAAAAATCAAATTTCGTTTTTTGAATTTATGCGCATCTTGGCATTTCCAGTCAGCATTTTTTGATGCGATATCCCAAAATGCACATAAAAATAGGTGGATGGAAACATAGCTAGTGCGTGTGTGTAAGAGACAGAGACGGAGTTCCGGTTTATGTTGATGTATTTGGAGGTCATGTTTTGCCATTGGTCCTCAGCATATATATTTTTGATCAGCTTTCTTACGTTCAAAGTCACTCTCATTGTTTGAGCGCAGTTTGGAAAGTAGCATAAAGTTTGGAGAGAGTGTATATACCCGATGGATTATTACAATAAAAATACATTCAATATATTTTTATTGTAATATAATTACTTTAGATATTTTCTTTTTATTGGATATTAAAACTAGCAATAATGTAAATAAACAATTGGACAAATATAACGAAACTATACAAAATATTTTAATCTCTATCAATAGACAAATTATAATCACCATCACAATAAATATCATCATACTTTCCAGCTCTAAAGAAAAAGGACGCCAACAATCCAATTTAAGTAAATATGGACTTATTTGCACAAGCAAATGTTGGGACCTTCCAAAAAAAGTACCAAAGTAACTTGCTGAGGTTACTTTCTCTTTCTATTTCTATAAACAGAAACCAGGGAGAAACACAAAAGATAAAATCATTAAAGCCTCAGATACCGGACCAGCAGAACAACATTGATGTTGAAAACCACAATTATGCAGGTTAAAAAGACTGGGGCATATAATCCAGCTAAACAAAGGGCAAGATAAAGCACACACCTCCTTCTTCGAGTATGTCTGTGGCAGTGAAGGCATCATTGTGCAGTGGTGGGGTGCCAGGCTGGTCAGAGGGCAGAATGTCAAAAAGGACTTCTGAACCACGATCTCTAGAGACACTGCACTTCACACCGTCCTGGCTGGCTGACAGACTGTTGCCTCTGAAAAGCATTCAATATAACATCAGTGACTTCACAGACTAAACTTTCCATGTTCCTAATGTGTTTTTGCAGTGTTGAGGTTTGTAGCCAATCACAGACATATGTTGAGCTTGTTAACAGAATGGCCAATTAGATGCGTTTAAATTAGTCAGAATCCACTCAACGCAGCGCGTCTTAACGAATCCACGTTTTTTAAATTATTTTCTCCATACCCAACCCTACACACATTCGCGAATCCTTTCATTATAATACTATATAAAGAATAATCACAATATCAATTAGAGATTCATTGGACTGTTTCATTCATTATAACGGAAGTCTTTGCAAGAGCGTAACTGTGTACCTCAAGTTGAACTGAAATAATTGTCAGCTTCAGTGAATATAAAGGCCTGTTCACACCGGGACGATTTTCGCGCGCGTTTATCGCCGACGTTTAACGCCTCGTGACTAAACAATGGGCGCCAATGTGAGTGTTCACACCGACGCGTAAAACGTCAGGCGTAAAAGCGTCATTTTTAAAAAAACGCCTCGGGTTCGTTTTTTTTTTTTGACGCGGCGCGTTAAAAACTGGCCGACCAATCAGATCGGCGCTTTTGTTCACGTGCCTGGAGCTGCTGAAGTTACAGTAAAACACGACTTGGTGGCGCTCAAGCACAAAACGGTCTAGCCGAGCACACATTGGTGAAGAAGACTCCAGCAGCTCCAGCGATGTTGTTCTGTTGAACGAGGAAAGACAACAGAAAAGACGCAGATTTTGGATACATCCCATAGTTAAAAAAAGAGAAGAACATGGGGAGTTCTATTGACTGATACAAGAGCTAAAAATGTATCATGAACGTTTTCGGGGGTATTTTAGAATGTCCGTCAGCGAGTTCGAAGATTTACTTCTTTTTTTAACTATGGGATGTATCCAAAATCTGCGTCTTTTCTGTTGTCTTTCCTCGTTCAACAGAACAACAATGTCCACAACGCTGGAGCTGCTGGAGCTGCTGCTGCTGCTTGAGAAATCCATGTTCTAGTATGTGAGAAAGTTATGTGTGTTTCGGCTAAAATGTAAATACTCTCTCTTCTTCTTCTTCTTCTTCTTCTTCTTCTTCTTCTGTGTGACAAGGGATGCAGCGAGCGCAGCGCCACCTTGTGTACCGGGCTATTTCTGTTTTTCAATAAGCGCCATCTAATGTCAGGGAGTGAAATTGCACGTTCACTCGGCGCATCGCGAGTGAAAATCGCTTGGGTGTGAACACTCAAGACGCGCCGAAAAACGTCACGAAAAACGCTGGCGATAAACGCGCGCGATATTCGTCCCGGTGTGTACAGGCCTTAATGGCAGCGATCTTTGCGCACTTTCTGTAGCCTTACATAATATATATTTTTCTTGCTGCTAACTATACATTGCAAAGTTTGTGGATTGACAACCGTATTTAAATTCACGACTGAATGACAGTGATAACCATAGTAATGAACAGAACAAAACAATTTGAAACTGCATGTCAAATTATCTGTGCATCAATTCTTAATGTAAAAGCAAAATAGACTTGCCACTTTTTCTATGTAATATGTTACTTTGCTTTTCATTTTATTACTAACATTTCAAATCAGTCACTCAGTGACTTTTTACATATATTTTTACAGATTTTTAAATGATAAAATAGTATGATCGGACCTGATTATTTTTTATTTAATTAATATATAAGTAGTTAATATTACAAACTGTTTCTTTACACTTATTGTCAGTACTGGGCTCACAGTTTACATGGGTACATTGGGTAGGGTTACTTTTCCACTGTGTGTGGATGACATGGATCGTCTGCCACCAAAGACCATTTTTTTGCCCAAGGAAAAACCCTTCACACTAAACCCATATGACTTTCTTCTGTGGAACACAAAAGGATAAATTATATCAGTCCGCTTCACGAAATGAATGGATCATTCAGGTTTAGTGAACTGGATCAGTTGATTCACTGAAAAGATCAATGAACTCAAAAATAATGATTCTATCAAAAATCTGTCATTAACTTTTGGAAATGGAAATTGGGGCTATCGTTTGTGGTGTGGCTGAGAATAATTTTCATATTTTGTGCTCCTCTGAAGAAAGACGGTCATGCAGGTTTGAAACATGTGAATGGAAGTGAATGAGTAGATGACTGAACCTTCCTTTTTGGGTAAACTATTCCTTTTATAATCAATACAAATTAACATTTATTTTTAATTCTAACATTTTATATTTGATGATTATTTACAGCATCTGCCAAACAGGTAATTGCAAAACCTTCCTAATATGGCAAAATATATTAGCAACAGTACTCACAATTTTAACCATGCATTCAATAAAGATACAGTCAATACAAGTACAATTTATGAATTTTTCAAGGCTATTCCTATAAAAAAAAATGTCATCTGCATCCGGGACTTATAGACATCATTTGACAGTCCAGCAGAGATTGCATTTCCCCACATTGTTTCAAAATAATGCAACTCATATTTTGAACCAAACTGTGAATGAACATTCAAAATAAATACAGTCTTCGTTTCAATGTTCATATACTGACTGACTGGATAATGCAATATTTGATTTTAAGACAAGCTGAAGACTGAATTCAAACAATTAACGTTAACCAGTTTAAGCTCAAAGTTCAAAACACTCCCTGCCAATTCATAAGCTTTCCAGGCAAACAGAGGCACACAGAACTCACTGACATTCAGCCCACGCTTCAGTCAGCTTGTCCGATTTAAACGATGCAAATGTCCAAATTAAAACGGTTTAATGAAAACTTTCAAGGTTATACATTAGGAATAGGCTGCACAGTCAGGGGTACAGACATGAGGAGTTGAAAAAGCGTTAAATCAGTACGACGTGATAACTATCCCGCATATATGCAATATTACAACCTACTACAACATGAATCAACTTCGCAAATGCTGAAGTAACGTTACTAACGTTGTGTAGCTTGTGGCTAAACGTGTCAGACCAGACGCGTGTTTCCTCACACAAACCACAAATGAAAGCCACGACACTCTGGACACATCAGCATGTCGGTCGAAAACACAAATCCCTGCCGTTATATTCACATTTATGCTCGGTCTACAAAACAATGCTGGCAAACAAACACGAACATGATAAATATCGCCAGTGTTCACCGATTGTTTGTGAGTTAGCTTATGCTAACATCTGCTAACCAATCTGAAAAACTGAGCATGAGCGTTTGACATGTGTCGGTTTAACTGTGCGAGGTTGATTTTCCCACAGACTAGAGCTCAACGATATAATAATGAGATGTGAACTGAGTTGAATGCTAAGAAAAGTCTCCTCACGTGGAGAGAGAGACTGTTGTGTTTGATAAAGGGGCGAACGAGAGCAAGGCCTCGCTGAAGCTTCGGCCTGTAGTGCGAGCTCTCTGCCGTGAGGTGCGCTACTGACCTGCGCTGCCAGTCATTCCAGTTTCGCTGCAGTTTGTGGGCGCTGCTCAGCCGAGACCCGAGGGCTTTGCGGCTCATTACCTTTCCGAAGACAGCATGACCCGTCTAACACGGGAAGAGTCTGCAAACAAACCCTAATTTCACCGTTCACTTTATGTCCATGCACAGGTTTGAAATGCTCTGAGGGTGTTTGAAACTGAGAGGCAGCGGCCTGACCCTCCCATCTATTTCTCTACTCTTTCCTTTATCGCTGTTCACACGGCTGCAGCCCCATCTATCGGTGGATAGAAATAACTGCAGCTCTATTGTT
This sequence comes from Romanogobio albipinnatus, assembly GCA_023566225.1. Classification (NCBI taxonomy): domain Eukaryota; kingdom Metazoa; phylum Chordata; class Actinopteri; order Cypriniformes; family Gobionidae; genus Romanogobio; species Romanogobio albipinnatus. The sequence goes on along the minus strand of CM042240.1, from coordinate 31,830,716 downwards.
ATTAGTACAGATACCGAGGCAAATTCATTACAAATAATGACAGAAACACGGACATACTTACATAACTCCTGAGGTTTTTGCTCACTTGAAGCTTAAAACAGTGGGGGTATATCAAAGTATATCATTTATTCTGATATTTCACATTTTCACTTGAAGCAGAATAGCAACATCTATTGGTGTAGACCTACGTGTGGTTGCCTAGTGACAACAGGATGTGTATTAAATGGAGAAAAAAGTAAGAGAGCGTCAACCTAAAGAACAAAGCCGTTTAGTACTGAAACGCATGTTTTAAACGTTTTCCATTCAACATATCTGAAGATATGTGAACTATTATTGTTTACAGCTATGGCAACAGATGGGACCACATGACTTTAATCTAATACAAAGAGCATCATATAATTAATACATAATATTAACATAGGCTATTAATAAGACGCAAATGTGTTTAGCGAAGAGTTTATAGTTATTCAAGGTCAAACGTTGCACATCCATTCACCACACCCAGATTGTATAATTATACCACAAGATGGTAGCAAGGAGCTAAAGCAGAATACATCGACCCAATACTTGTCTCTCACGTCTCTCCTCGATTAGAAAGAGATGGTCCTTGCTGTGGTTTTGTAGGCACCATTGCCCAGCCCAATGCATGGTTAAATTGCTAAGCAACAATGTGCACAATAAATACTGTATCGTACAGTATGTCAACTGATAATTTATGGAGATGATCTGTCTCACAGTGTGTTATTGCACCCTTTGAGTGAACTACGACTATTAATTAAGATTATTTAACTATACTGCAGCCCATTATTGGCCATGTTTTTTGTGTTTACTCTCTAAGTACTATACAGAAAGCAATGGGAATTGCACATTTGAGGTCAGCAGAAAGCTCTCACAATTAACAATATATGCAGCGGTTCGATTGTCCTGCAGGAAGTGCTGAATGTCCCAGCTGTTGCTTATCTAATGTGCACTACCTTCTGCACAACATCTGAGGGACTACAGCAATGGAGAAAAAAATTGCAAAAGGTAATCAGAAACAATTTCCTGGAATGAATAATCATTTTTCAGTGTAAATGCACAGTCTTCAACATATTTTTTGTGACTTCTACAACCCTTAAAACAGGGAGTGATATGTTTTATCTCATGTCTGCACATCAGCTGGCTTTGAACTGACTCAAAATCAATACCAGACTCAAAACGGGTATTTTTAGCTAGCTCACACGTCTTATTTCATCTTCCTCAAACAGATCATGGGTACGGCCAATGACGGATATGTCTGAACTACTTTCTGGTTGAAAGCTTGGTGATCCAGAGAATTAATTTAGTGTGGCTCCATAATGATGGTTTTGAAAGACCCTGATTAATAATGTATTGCCAGTTTATACAGTGAAGTATAGGTGGTCACTCATACATTTAAATGATGCTGAAAGCTTCAGCAACAGGAGATAGACAGGAGCAGGATACAGGATATACTCATTTAGAGAGCATATTTAGGTCTTCTTCAGTATAAGAATGAGTCATATCTCCACGCTCCTGCCCTTAGCTGTTATAGGCGGCGGCCCTCACAAAGATAAGAGGAATTCTGGGCCTTTAATAGCATGGGCTCTGTAGGCCGTGAGATAAAGCAGACGCACTATCAACTGCAAGACGGTGTCAGGGGAGACTAATGGAACTAAGCAAGTAGTGTGAAGTGGGTGTTCACTAACTCTGCAGACAAGCCGGACATCATGATACTTTCAACAAATTATTGCAGTGTGAAATGGTTCCATGGACTTGAAGGGAAACCATTTAATCGTTGATTATTTTCTTGCTTTATTCTAGGGCCAAACATTTTCTGAAGCATCATTAATCTTTACTCACTTCAGGTTGCTGTGTAGACACAGTATGTCATGATTTGCCATGAATGGGGTTTGCGGATAGAATTTCACAAGCTAAAGAATCAAGACAGGTCATTTGTGTTTAATGTTTTTCCAACAGTGCGCAGCCGGCCATCTGGTTGTGTAAAACGATGTAAAACCTGAAACTGAATTTCATAGCAATTCATAATCCTCTAACAGACATAATATTGACAAATATTTCACCAATAAAAACAATAATACTATTGACTAATAAATTAAACAAAATAATTAAATTAAAAATTAAACTATATTGAATTAAATTAAATCTGAACCTAAACAAGTTTAAACAATAAAGCTTGAATGTATTTATTTATATACATATAAAAGACAAATCACAAATATTACCTCGCTGGAATCTGTGATGCATTTTGTTCTTTCCACAATTATTTGAGGAATGCCATTTATTTTAAATAGATTTTGCAACATTATAAATGTATTTACTGTCACTTTTGATTCATTTACTGCCCTTGCTGAATACAAGTATTCATTTATTTTAAACATTTGAAAGGTATATGTAGTAAATTGTCTGCCAAGGGAGAATTACATTGGGTTAATGACCCAAAATAAAAGTGTTAGGCTCTTGGGTTCTCTCTTTCTCCCTTTGCACAGTCTGATGTCATTGTTCTGGACATGACCAAGTAGGAAGAGTCCAACAAAAAGGCAGGGGCTGAGAGGCTCACACACCCTCTAATCTCCCCAACACTCGACAGTTCTACAGCACACATGCTCACAAACACACAAACACACACACACACACACTTCAAATATCAATCTCATCTCTCTTGCACTAAACATGCTCTGTTGGGAATTGAGTTTAGCCCTACTGTTCACCGGCTTCCCAGTGCGGGCTCTGCCTTCAACTAACATCAAGATCACACAAGGTGAGTGCCACCAGAACCAAAGACAAGGATACAACGCAGACACAGATAATATGCTTTAATTAGCTTCTTTAAACAGGGAATAGACAGTCTCAAGCTAAACCAGAGCTGCTTTGCTAAGTTATCGATTCTGTTTGTATTATCTAGTTTTAACTTATATTTTGCAGTCTGTTGTCCCGTTGAATGAGAATGTGACAGTAAATGCTTGAAATGTTTTATTGATTTACAAGAGCTCAGACTAACAGTGAAAGCATCTTTAAAGGTTAAGTGTGACTCGTAGTAGGCAAGAAAAGTTGGGAAAATATTCCCACAGTATTAACCCTTTACAATAAGATTTCATTTGTTAACATGAACCAACAATGTGAAATACTTTTAAAGCATTTATTCATCTTAATTCATGTTATTTTCAACATCTAAAGGATTATTAAAATCAAACGTTATAATTGTTAAAGTTATTTAATGGACCTGAGCTATACATGAACTAACAATGACGGTTGTATTTGTATTAACTAACATTAACAAAGATTAGTACATGCTGTTACAAATATATTGGTCATTGATAGTTAATGAATGAACTATAGGACCTTATTATAAAGTGATTTCCATACCCACAAATGCAATAACATTGCAATTGATCAGTTATTTATTTGTGAAGCTTTTTTTTAAGATTAAACTGACTTAAATTATTGTAATGTCATTTTTAAATAGTGTAATATTCAACATGTTCAGTGGAAATTGTAACCTTTTTGCTTTTGTTGCATTACAGACTTTCTTTAACTCACAGCTCAAACTAAATTGAATGCAGGCTGTTGCTGTGAAAAGGAAACAATGACAATATATTCTGTAATCAGCTAGATACTTTCCAGATGATGTTTCAAATAATGTAACATTGTATTTTTGGGGTGTTTTCAAGTGTTTGACCTATTATACTCTCATACACTAAACTGCTGATTTAAATAAACACTGCTAACGGATTTAATGTCATTACCATTTCCTCTAGCACTGCCCCTGCAACTGTCAGATTCAAACCAGCCTGTGACATGTCCTCTCTTCTGGACTGAATTTGAGGGTTACTGTTACCGCTTCTTCCCCTTGAATCGCACCTGGGCAGAGGCAGATCTTTACTGCGCTGAATTCTCAAATGGACACAAATCAGCCAAACTCACCTCCATCCACAGGTATGATTTCTCACCAACTGAGTGCTGACTATTTATTTCACAGTAGAAGATGTTTGCTGGAAAAACAAAACAAAACATAAAATATGTACTTTCTAATAACTTTTTTCATAGCTGGGAAGAAAATGTGTTTGTCTATGATCTTGTGAACAGCCGTGTACCAGGAATTCCAACAGATATTTGGATTGGCCTTCATGATAGAAGACAGGTAAACACGATCTATTAAGTGCAACACAAAACATTCCCACACATGCATTTTATGAATGATTCATTGATATTATATATTAGGTTGCAATGTGAAGCAGTTATGATTCTTTATACGCATGAAAAACAGCAACATGATTTACATACATGTTGTAAAACGCAAGCAAAGCCTGTCACTAATAATCTCATTTACGGAAAATATAGTTTCTTTGAGTGACATTTAATCATTTCCAGACACTGGTGAACCAACATTTTGGTCTAACACCAGGTCGAGGGTTAACAAACCCCCTGATCGGTAATGCAAAGGTTTCTCAGAGATCCTGGATCAAATGATCCAAATCTCTTGTGAGCTCATGCCTGACATGATGGGTTTATTTAGGGTCAAAGGCAAATAACAAGCAAATGTGATATCATTGTTAATCATAGTTTGTTGGTAGGAGGGCACTATGGAGTGGACAGATGGGTCACCCTATGAATACAGTTACTGGGATGGAAATCAGCCAGATGATGGCATCCATCGCATCCCTGAGGAGGAGGACTGTGTTGAGATCTGGTACAGACAAAACAGTGGTGAGTGTTGCAATGGACTGAATCACTTATTATTATGGCTATTTATACAATAGTGAATAATTTAGTTAATTTAGTACAATTAATATAACATGATACAAAAAATGTATGGCCTACTACCACTACACTGTAAAAAAAAACAAAAAAAACACGTTGTCATTACTTATTGATCATATCATTTTTTACAGTGTACCGTTCAAAAGTTTGAGGTCAGTACGTTTAAAAAAAACAAAAATTATTTCAAATATTATATATAAATATACATATTTTTTATATTCAGTAATATCTCTTTTGCTCACTGAGGCTGGATTTATTTGACAAAATATACATAAAAATGGGAATATTGTGAAATATTATTACAACTTTAAAATGTTTCCTATTTTAATATATTTCAAATTGTAATTTTGGCAAAGCTGTATATTCTGCATCATTACTCCAGTCTTCAGTGTCACATGATCCTTCAGAAATCAAATATGATGATTTGCTACTAAAGAAACATTTATGATTATCATTTATGATATTTTTTTCAGGATTCTTTGATAGAAAAATCTCACTGACCTTAACATTTTGAACATTAATATATATATATATATATATAGTATTAATGTACTTTTTGGTGAATCAGCATATGTTGTAATTAATTCTATTTTTTTTCGTTTGACAGTCCCACTAATTAGAGTCCTATGAAAAAGCATTACAAAATGGAGAAACTGTTTGCATCTTTCCATCTTTTGCAGCACTGAGGTCTTGGAATGACAACAATTGTGATAAGGCCTTTCCATTCGTCTGTAAGATTCCTACACTGGAAAACTAACCTCAGATCTGAGTTTTTCCAGTTCTTTGTCATCAACATCGACACCCCAACATCCCTCGATCACAGAGTAGCAACAAGATGTCTACTCATCTGCATCCTTGCAGTGATGACGGGCTTTCTCTAGCCTGTTATGGACACTTCACATGCATTTCCCTCCCCTTCACTCCAATTCCCTGCCCCCATCGTCCCTCCGTCACTGTTGCTGTTTTCTTGTTCCTCTGGGGCCATGACTCATGACACACACATTCCTCTGTTCAACACTTATGGAAACAAACCTTTAGTTTTCTCACCAGAGGAGCTGTTGATTATATGTTGATATTGACTGAGATAGTGAGTTGCAGTCTTGGTTATAGACAGTTATAGACTGAACACTAAGTTCACAAGGAAAAACTGAGGTCCCCACCCTTAATCATCTGGCTGCTAATATTCTATGGACATTTTTTAACTTCTTTTCAAATGGGTTATATTTGCTGAACCCCCAAACTTCTGTTATTTTTGTAAGAGAATGGTCTTATTTTTAACATGTGTACATATAATGACTCCTGAGTCTGGATCTGGCATCCGGAACACTGTTATAATGTCCATCTGTGCACATTTATCTATCACTGACCTAGAAGGTGAGATTCTGAAAGAGAAGGGATTTAAGTCTCTGTTGACTGCAAAGCTTCAAAAGGCTGTTGACCTTTTCAGTATTTCTCGCCAGCTCATGGGCCGTGCCAATTAGTGACCAAAAAAGTTTTTTTTTGTTCTTATCCACACAGCTGTAAAACAACGTTGCTTTGCGCACCTACATTTTAGCCACTGACGGTTGAGAATAATCTGAATTTTAAAAATGGTCTTCTTTTCAATGCATGAGATGATTTGGATTTTCACTTTTTAGTCATGAGCTGATAGAGGAATTGTGTGATGAAATAAATAATTACATAATTTTCAAAAATTTTCCATTGTTTTTTTTATTTTATGTAAACATCTGCAAGATGGACATCATTGATTATTGCACTTGCACGTGTTCTAAAAGTGAGACGCTCAAGTTTCTAAAAGTTAATTTTTTTACATCTAAAAATTGCATCTCCACTGCCATGGATCTCATGTTTTTAAACGCAAAAACACATCCTGTACAGAGCCCCTAAAAGGATATGGTAAAAAAAAAGTGTCAATTCCTTTGCATTCTCTTGCTAAGTGTTTTGGGGGAATGCAAAACATTTGCGGATAATTTTTCTTAATCACGTTGTCTTTTTATAGGGGCACATTCTGTGTGACAGCCATCAAAACGAATTTTAATTCTGCATATGAAGAGTTCAGATGCAACAGCCTCTAAAAGCCACTTCGGTCAAAAATGAGATGTGAATGCTCTCCGCATATAGACGTTCATAAAATACTTTCACTTCAAACCCACTAAATCCCAGCCTCAGCCCATTTAGAAGTACCAGTATTTAGGTAGAAACCTATACATAGTAGCCTGACAAAAATGCTTATTTAAAAAAAAAATGTCAGTCGGACTTAGAGGCTTTTGCTTCTGAAGTCTTCATATAGAACCACAAAATGAGCATAAAAAAAGTAATAGCCTATACTGAACTGATAATGTGGGGTAAATGAAGTATTCTTCTTCCAGCATGGTCCATAAAAGGTATTAAATGTGGACATAAATCTTGAAGTACAGCAGAGAGATTTTTTAAAGTTATCAGATGAAAATCTCAGCTGGGGGCCTTTAATTACTATTCTGACTGGACATTTTGTAATAGATGCCTATGACACAATGCAGAAATGTCCTAAAATCTATTTTGAAATATGTCAAGAGCAATATTCGAGTTTGTTGATATGATCTCATCTGTAAACATGGTATTTTTCACCATTTAGTGCCTGACACAGACCCAGGACTCATGTGCACAATGGGGTTAAGCTGTTCCCTTGTTGCTGAAGACCAGTAATTAAGTGACTCTCTTCTAGCTCTCTAGAGTAATTATCTCCCTCTTAAAACCTGCAGAGGGAACATTTTTACACAAACAATCCTGAATCATTTTTTTGATTTAATTAGTGCATTGTCAAGGTTATCTCTGCAATTGCAAAATATTATGGTTTAAACAAACCATTCAAATGAATAACAGAGGTATAGTTCACCTATTAAAAAAAAAACATCCAATGATGTCACCGATGAGTATGAACGAAGTCTACAAGTATGGGAAGATTCAATAAAAAAAATCTGTAAAATTACAAAACATACTGAAACAAAGGGAGAAGCCCATGTAACAAACATCACTTTAATGCGGAACAACCATAACACACTTTCCTCGCTTGATACATCTCTTTGAAGGATTCACACATTACAATCTCTGTGAAAGAGACCTTTAAAGGGATTCTGCCGATTTCTTTGCACACTTAATACACCATTACATGGACAGCATCAGCGTAACAAACTCAGATCAGACAAGGAGACAGTGGGCTAAAAATTTTTTTGTTGTTTAAAATATAACGAAGACAGTTAAAAACAGTTACCTCTGAAACCAAAATCTTTCTGTCAGTGAAGTCCTTTCAAAACCTTTTCATTTATCATGATTTATCTGTTTTTTTATCATCTATTGCAACATGCATTTGTTCAATTCTCCGTAAATTATAAATATATACAGATATGTTTTAGAGATAAATATATCTATTAATTCTATTATATATATATATATATATATAATTTCATCTAAATAAATATAAACATCTTCACTGGCACAGCTTCATGTGTTATTATTACCACTTTAATCATCTGTCATCTACACTAACATTGACATTGGTGGAAACATACAATTGACCCTTGACCTGAAACAAGCACTTCTCGCACAGGTCACACACAAGAAAGATTACGAAGAAGGATACAATACGTTTCTAATTGCACTTTGAGTCTATGCTAACTAAATTCCCACCATAATCATTTATTGTTTATGCTTATGTACTTCATAGACTGACTGAGGAAAAGACAAAATACAGCTCCGACATGTTGATAATGTGGACTAGGAGTGAAGGTAATAGAGCGAAGAGGAATGCATGTATCTGCACCTTCTTGGCATGACATTATATTGCCCAAGCTGTGAAAGTATGTTCACTGTTGTGCAGACACTAACACTAATGCATTTACACAGTGATACAGACCTCTACGGAAGCCCTGAGAGGCCATACATTATTACTTCTGTCTTTTGTTGGGTGTCTTTTGACTTAATTTTCTTGTGATCTCGAAATAACAAAAAAGAAAAGTCTCAAGTCTCATGTTTTTTTTATTTTTATATACCATTCAAAAGTTAGGGTTCAGAAAAACATTTTTATAGTTTTATAGTAAATTAAGTCTCTTATGGTCACAAAGGCTGCATTTATTTGATCAAAAATACAGTAATATTGTAAAATATATTACAGTTCAAAACAACTGTTTTCTATTTTTAATATATTTTAAAATTTAATTTATTCCTGCGATGGTATTATTACTCCAGTCCAGTGTCACATGATCCTTCAGAAATCATTCTAATATGCTGCTCAAGAAACATTTCTTATTATTATCAATGTTGAAAACAGTTGTGCTACTTAATATTTTTTGTGGAAACCATGAGGTTCAAAAGAACAGCATTTATTTAAAATCACAAACATTAATTTCTTTTTTTTTTTAAAGAAAAACTTCTGAAAGAACGTGTATGGATATAGAATTATGTTTAAGAGATAACATGAGAAATAGTGAGCAACATACGGAAAACCAAATGTAAAGATCACAGCAAAAAATACCTTTGGTATATTCAGATCACAAAAAAAATTAAGTCATGATTAAGAAAAAACAAGACAAAAAATAAAATCCTCTTAAGGTTTCTGTAGACCTCTGTAAAGCTGCCATAAGTGCCAACATTTACCAAACACACACTCACAAACACTTAAACACAATCAAAGGTCGAAATGTGCATGGAGAACAGTGATACAGGTCACAAAACACAAGCTTTGGTGTAAAATCGGATTTGAAACATTCAAACCGTGAAATAAAAAATGTCCATCTGTGCTGCCACAGATTTCCAACTACTTCAAAAACTGCAATCATATTGAAGTCTGAGAAAAAGAAACAATATGATTAAGACACCGCAGACCATAACAGTGGTTAGGTGTGGTCCAAACTGCCTGAGCCTCACAGCCGCTCTTCCTCTGAACACCTGAGCAGCCTGAATGCAGCTGAGGATCAGATGACGATGAGATTATTGAGCTCCTGTGTAAAATAGTATCAATGTGATAAAAAGAAAACATGAACAGCAGGCTTCTGCTCATCATCATAAACGGAAAAACTCTCTGAGGTCTATATTAATGGTAAGGGAGAGTGAACACAAATAACACCAAGATAAAGCCAATAGATCTAGTGATTTAAACCCTTACAAATGACACACTGAAACCTCAAGACACTCCCAGGTCTTAGTGTTTTAAGTCAAAGTTCTTTTTATAGATCACCGACTCTCCTGTGTTAGTATTATGTGACCTCGAGAGAAGCGGGAGAGACGCGGTCACACTCGGCTCGGGAGCGCAGACTGTGCCACTGTTCCACCGGGGTGCGCTGGGAGCTCATGAGCCGGCGCCAGTGCGTGGTTTCCGGCGGGCCAGTGGAGAACTGGCCAATCACGATGCGACCAACAAAATCGTTGCTGCTCTTCACATTGTGCCCGTAAACTAAAAAGGAAAAGACATAAAATCAATGTTACATCCAGAGATAATCAAACAAACACCTTATTAGCCTATAATGGCTGCTTGGAGTTTCTGTACTGTGAATGAATTAAGATTTTCCCCCTCAATCCAATGTTTTACACACAAATCAGTGTTATTTAGTTTTATCGTTATTAAACTAAAACCATACTTTTTTTTTTTTCCTTTTCCTTTTCTTAAATAAAAATAAGCATTAACTGAAATAAAATAAAATGTAAAAAAAACTAAAACAAACGTAAACTTGTTTTATTTCAGCTATTGCTGCCGAGGCAACATTTCTTATTTTAGTTTAGTTTAAAGGCACGATATGTATGATTTTTGTACATATAAACCAAAACCACTAGAACAATGTTACATACTTTGTTGACTTGTTTGCATCGTTCCAAATGTTTCCAAGAATCCAGAAAAATAAGCAATTTTAACCAGGGCATGGACCGTCCGTGCATCAGCTATCAATGACATCATACCCACGGCACCCTCAATGTTTTTATTTTGTAGAAACCATGGAAAAACCAAAGACGCTTTAATATAGTATGTGTTTTATTAGACAGGTGAGCACAACTGTTTGGATACATTCATCAACAGAACACTAATCATTGTTATATAAAGTCCACCCAGAAAGTATTCACAATGCTTCATCTTTTCCACATTTTGTTATGTTACAGCCTTATTCCAAAATTGATTAAATTAATAATTTTCCTAATTTTTCTACAAACAATACCCCATAATGACAACATGAAAGAAGTTTGTTTGAAATCTTTGCAAATTTATTTAAAATTATATCACATGTACAGAAGTATTCACAGCTTTTGCCATGACACTCAAAATTGAGCTCAGGTGTATCCTGTTTCCACTGATCATCCTTGGGATGTTTCTACAACTTGCTTGGAGTTCACCTGTGGCAAATTCAGTTGATTGGACATTATTTGGAAAGGCACACATCTGTCAATATAAGGTCCCACAGTTAACAGTGCATGTCAGAGCACAAACCAAGCCAAGAAGTCCAAGGAATTGTCTGTAGACCTCCGAGACAGGATTGTATCGAGGCACAGACCTGGGGAAGGGTACAGAAAAATTTCTGCAGGATTGAGGGTCCCAATGAGCACAGACTGAATCATCTGTAAATGAAAGAAGTTTGGAACCACCAGGACTCTTCCTAGAGCTCGCCGCCCGGACAAACTGATCGATCATGGGAGAAGGGCCTTAGTCAGGGAGGTGACAAAGAACCCGATGGTCACTCTGAGAGAGCTCAAGCGTTTCTCTGTGGAGAGAGGAGAACCTTCCAGAAGAACAGCCATCTCTGCAGCACTCCACCAATCAGGCCTGTATGGTAGAGTGACCAAACGGAAGCCACTCCTCAGTAAAAGGCACAGGACAGCCCACCCGGAGTTTGCCAAAAGGCACCTGAAGGACTCTCAGACCATGAGAAACAAAATTCTATGGTCTGATGAAAAAGATTGAACTCTTTGGCCTGAATGGCAAGCGTAATGGCTGTTGACCGACGCTCCCCATCCAACCTGATGGAGCTTGAGAGGTCCTGCAAAGAAGAATGGGAGAAACTGCCCAAAAATAGGTGTGCCAAGCTTGTAGCATCATACTCAAAAATACATTTACATTTACTTATTTAGCAGACGCTTTTATCCAAAGCGACTTACAAATGAGGAGAGCAAGAGAAGCAATTAAACAAACAAGGGGCAACAGCATGCAAGTGTACAGTATAGTACAGTACACATACACTTTTTTATATAAACAAACATAAAAACGAATTGAATAGTCAAGTGCTAGTCTTAATTGGTCAGGTGCTGCTGGAAAAGATGTCTTTAGACATTTTTTGAAAACGTTTGAAAATCTCAAATGAGATAGGCAGGTCTATCCACCAGGTGGGAATGGTCCAGGAAAAGTTCTGTGAGAGTGATTTCGTGCCTCTTTGGGGTGTCACTACGAGGCGTCGTTCACTTGCAGAACTTGGAGGGTGCGCAAGTCTGAACAAAAAATACTTGAGGCTGTAATTGGTGCCAAATGTTATTGCCAGGTGTCAAAAGTATTGAGCGAGTGTGATTTTTATTTTATTTTTTTTTTATTTTTAATACATTTGCAACAGGTGTCTCATAGTAGCCGCCGAGCGAACGCACAGAGGAGCATTATAACACAATTTTCAACACACTCAAATTTATCTAATATGATAAATCAGCATTACCCCACATACGTATGACCAGAAGAAGCGGAAGCGTTCGCCTGTGTCATAATAAAAGCTCCACCGAACTTGAGACGTGTCGCGCGTGTCTCTCATTAGCAAAACGCTCCAGCGGCCTTGTTCTGCTCCAATGTCTTTCAGCCCCACCCTGCTTCATATTAATAAATCTTTAATACATTAGCTCATCCATGAATATGATTTCTGCCCGAGTCCCATTGGATTATTTTTCACCAGCTGTAGAGGTGAAGACGACAACTCCCATGATTCCGCAAAATCAAGGCGTTTATTCAGCCTTTGTTTTGAATAAACTACCTCTAGCTATGAAAATTATATATTGTGCCTTTAAGTTGAAGTAGCCAACTAAAATAACTTACTGTGCATTCGCTCGGCAGCTACTATGAGACACCTGTTGCACACCGCAGTAAGTTAGATCAATATTAGGCATGGTAAAACATGGTACTCGCGGTAAATCAAGAAAACGAGATTTAAACAATAAGACTAGCTGTGTTGAGCAATATAATAATTTGTTTTCTGTTGATGAATGTATCCAAACAGTTGCTCACCTGTCCAATAAAACTCATAATATATTAAAGTGTCTTTGGTGTTTCCATGGTTTCTACAAAATAAAACTTGAGGGTAATGCAGGTATGATGCCACTGATAGTTGACGCATGGACACAGTCCGTGCCCTTGTTCAAATGGCTTATTTCTATGGATTTAAACAAAATTACTGAAACTTTAACTGAAAACAGAAAATATGTCATAATCATAATGTCATAATATATCAATGACACTAAACTAACACTGACACGAACGTGTCCTCATTCATTTGGCTTATTATTCATCTTTTCTGTCAATCTATTTTTCTCCGCCTCAATCCAATTTTGTTAATGGAGTTGGGTCAGAGAATGAGGCACTGTTAATTTCATCACGTTGCTCATAAACAAGATTGAAGACTTTTCTTCCCACTGATTTTCCCCTCTTTCCTGTAACTGGTAGTGGAGTGCTGGGAAAATAGCAGGAAACGCAAATAATGTTGTCACAAAGCCCAAAGGTGGGAGTCAATGATGCAGCCGCACACTCCAGACAAAGATCTCACAGCATCATGACTCCAGCTGCAGACCAGAGCTGATGAAACACAGTCTCCAGGCAACATCAGCTCTTGAGAAGAGCTTTATCCAGCTGAATACCAAGGACTCCTTCACCTTGGTGTGGCTCAAGAATACAGCTAAAGCTCTTATTACAGCCTACAGGAGTGAAAACATGTATCTCCACTATTCCTTATCCTCACCACTATTTGAATTCAAGGTGTGAGTTAGGATAGGACACACTCCTATTTATAGTGGAGAGCTTCTTTTTTAAAATAACTTTGAATTAGATTAGCTGATATTCTTTTGTGGAACAAAATTTGAATATATGCTGAGTAGTCCATGTGTCCATGTGACTCTTGCGCTAAATTCCAACACAAGTCTGTGAGTCTAGTTATCTTCAATGAATCAGTTGATTCAGTTAAAAAAAGCTCATTGTGAATTACTCAATGAATGAGTTCAACTCTCAGACTCGATCCGGTCTCAATGGTTAACAGCAGCCCATTAAAGGGGAAGATTAACGGTGAAAAAAAGTTTCAGTCAGTTTTTCAGAAGATTTGAAATAGTACACAAGTTGAATGAACCACTTTTAATAATTTTATGATGTGCTATTCATTGTAATTGTAGGAAAATGAGCAATCAGCACGTTATCCAAAATGTATCCAAAGTCAGATGTGTTTGGAACAACATGAGGTGAATAAATAATGAAAGAATTTTCATTTGTGACTTTTTAGATAATTTCTGATCAGTCCATTAAACAGGAATAATTGAAAAAACATATCAATATTATTTTTTCTTTTCTTATTATAATCCTATTATTCAATAAAAGAGTTTGTTAAACCACTTTAATATGTCTTCATGCTCTGCAAAATACACAGCCTGGTCAAAAAAGAAGTCACTGTTTGGATCTAAATTGGCAAATGCCTAAGAGTTAATGATTGGATCATTATTGTAGTGATTTTCATGTTTCTAGCATGCTATATGTTTGGCAACAGTCCTTCCAACCCTAATTGATGGAGTTTGTAGCTTTTCATTTCTTAAACGACCATGTAGGATGACATGCGTCTTCCTACATGGTTGATTAAGAAATGAAAAGCTACAAACTCCATCAATTATGGCCATATTCTAGGATGACGAAGTCAAGATTGATCAGGCTCAAACTGTGAAAGAATAGTTGGGAGGGAGCATGAAGAATCATTTTCACACATGAATTGGCACCTCTGAGTCCAGACCTTATATTCATTGAAAGTCTTTGGGATGTGCCGGAGGAGACTTGACAGAGTCATTGACTCTTGCACTGTCAATACATGATCTTGACCAAAAATGAACGCACCTCTTGATGAAAATAAATGCTGTGATGTTATTTCCATCAAGAGGTGCAACCATTTTTAGTCCAGATCTTGTATTGACATGAAATTAAAAGCTACACACTCCATCAATTAGGGTTAGAAGAACTGTTGCCAAACATGCTAGAAACATAAAAATCCCTACAATAATGATCGAATCATAGATTCTTAAGCATTTGCCAATTTAAATCCAAACAGCAACTTTTTTTTTTTTTGGCTGGGCAGTGTATATTTTATGTCAGTTAAGAGACAAACATTGAGCTGTTCGGATGGCTGACATCATCAGTTTAAAGCAAAGGAACAGGCGTGGTGAGTGTTTGGCGCAGACGCGTGCACTGGACTCGCTATGTTGAGCTGTTGACATCATCAGCATATGTCACATTCAACAGTCCTGAGGGAGCCCTCCTCTTATTTGATAAATCCACAGTTGTGATGAGGTACAGATCGTTCCTGCTGGCGTAGAATGGGAAATACTAAGGCTGAGGAGACGTAGGCATCAAATGTTATCTTATAATGCATGAATATCTCCTACTCCAAATGCACAAATGTGTATCAAAGGAAGCATATTTGGACATCTTCAGCTCAAAACATCACATTGCATCAGTAAACCAATATGAACACTATCATTTACCCCACTATCATGGGAGTTTGGGGACAGGAGCTGAAGTATCATTATTTTAATTAAGCATTATTATTGATTAAGCATGTGAATAAACAAAATGAATGATGCTATTATTATTACTTACTATTATTATTAATTATATATTTTTATTATTAAAATGCTAACTCATATTTGTATAATAACAAAATCATTAATTATTATTATTAATATTATTAACAAACAAATCAATAAATTAATAATTTATTATTAGAATGTAACTAAACTAATATCTGATTACTTTTTTAAAACACTGGATGTTTGTATTATATTTTAATAATAATAAAAAACTTCAATAAGTTAGTGTTTTATGTTATTATTAATATTATTAACAAACAAATAAATAAACGCATACATATTTTTTTTATTAGAATAGTAACTAAACTAATATCTGATTCATTTATTTTGTATTGCATTTTGCTTATGCTACCTCAGTATACTCATGTAAGTACATGTGTCTGTGTGTAAACGCACACATTTTGTGATAACATTTACATTTACATTTATGCATTTGGCAGACGCTTTTATCCAAAGCGACTTACTGTGCACTTATTACAGGGACAATCCCCCTGGAGCAACGTGGAGTAAAGTGTCTTGCTCAAGGATACACTGGTTGCCACTGTTGTTCATTTGACTGTTGTTCTGTGATAAACAGAACAATCCTATGATGATGTGCACAGTTTTGACCCCTTCGATTGCACATAGCTGCCTAATGGGAGTCATGTTGAAGAGATCCAGAAGATCTGTTTCCACTCACTGCTTATGGATAGCATATGGACATAACGCCACCATTAAACTCCTATTACCTGCTCAGCCAGAGGGATCCTTCAGTTGAACACAAAGAGAATGATAATGGAATATGCAAAGATATAAAAGTAAAAGATTTGACAAAAAGAGTGAGCTAAAGAGAAGAGAGGGAGACTCATCAAACAGACCAGGAGTAAGAGACAGAGGCCCAGCAGGGGTGGGATTGCAGGCAGCATTTGATTGCAAGTCTTTGTAGTCAGAAACATCAGAGAGAAGCGGTGGGCAGGCGGCCCTGTCTGGTACCACTGGGAGAGACACATGCTGATCAGCCTAGATGGGGCAACAGGCTGCACTCACACTTTAGCGTGAGATATTCCTGTATTTAAATACCACTGTTGACTCAGCACTGATTAAAGCTGAGGAAGCCAGTGAAAACTACACATTGTCTGGGCTTGCTGCTCTGTACTGTCTCAAATGGCAGGTTATGAGTGTAGGCCACTCTCGGCCCTATGCAATCACAGTGCATGGCTGCACCTGGGTGACGAGTGCAAATATTAAATGTCAGTGTGTACCAGTGCATAAAATCTCAGCATGAACAACTGTCCAGGTCAGGTTCTGACTGGCAGCATCGGTAATTTAATAAATCCTATTGGAATTTAAGCTAACCTTAATGAGGTGTCCCATGGCAGCCCTTGGTCACAAGATAATTACACTAATTGTGAGTAATTGCAACATATCACCTGGTTAAACATTGGCATGTCCTACATCATGTGGCACTTGAACTTTAAATATACATAAAAAAGTAAATCATTAAAAAGTGTGTTTGTTCGAAAAGCCAAGAAAGGTAATCATAAAGACATTTCTCACAAATTCCACTGTGTAGAATTCTGTATAAAAAAATGGTGTGTGTGCATATTACTGTGTACACATTTATGTCCAAAACAATACCTGTGAACACAAGACTGACTTCACACAGGTCCTCTTGAGGTACACGGAAGCTAAAGGACTCGTTGTAGCAGGGGTCAATGGTGCCCCTCATGCAGGACGTTTTCTTAGTCTTCATTAACTTAAGGCCCGTCACCAACTGCACCTTCACAAAAGGATCTGACAACAGAGAAGAAGAAACTGGGTTAAAGTTTACGTAAATTGACATCTGAAACAAATCATGTAAACATCTGAAACTGTAATGTTACATTTCTAAGTGAAACAGGATACTCAGAGATAAAAGATCCAGGGAAATACTTTTTTATCCATCGAAACAGATTAGATTATGAAAGTGTGCCTTATATACCAAAATGGAGCCAGAGCACACTGTAAAATCGGACAGTTGTTCTAATTAACACTTTTTAGTTAACTTAATTGTAAAAATATAGTAATTTGTTTGAAAATCCAAATGAAGATTAATTGATTGGTTGGTGTACCATTTTGTCATTTGGGCATCTTATATAATTCGATATCATTTTCACTCATTTCCTCCACTTCTGCAGTTATCTTTCTCCTTAGTTGCATTCCAAAGTCATCTTGAATGTAATTTTAAGAGAACATAAGTTGTCTTCATAAAGTTGTTTAGTGTTCCCTTTGGTTGGGCATTTGGAACGTCATTTATATAACTATAATACTCTTCCAAAGGTTGCAGCAACAAGAAATCACAGTTATTTGTGGTTTCAAAGGAAGAGAAGTAATAAATAGGTTGCTTTTAAAAGATGACCTAACTTCTAACTAGATAATTGACTAGTCTACTTCTCATGTAGAATTATGATCTATTAAAACTGTATTGCTAACACTTATGACATAAACACCTTGTGACTCATAAAACTTTTAAGTGGGTTGATATAATCCCACTGTAGTTTGATTAGGTTGATGTAATCCCACCTTGCTTGTGTCACACACTGACATCAACATTCAGCATGCAAAACACAACAATGGTAACAATTACATTTTATTTATTATTTATTAATTGTAACAATAACAGTTTTATTTGCAATTGCTTAATGTATTCATGTCACAATGCACTAATCTAAAATCTAAAGTAAATTATAAAGTACTCTCTACAGTTCTTTTTTTTATTAAGAACTCTCGTTAAGTTAACTACACTAACTAAGAATTTTTCAGTCCAACATTATTGTACTGACAAATTAATATTCCTATTTGTGCATTCTTTTTTTTAAAGGGATAGTTCACCCAAAAATGAAAATTCTGTCAACATTTACTCACCCTCAAGTTGTTCCAAAACCGTACAAGTTTCTTTGTTCTGCTGAACACAAAAGAAGATATTTTGAAGAATGTTTGTAACCATGCAGATAGAGCAACCATTGACTACCATAGTTTTTTTTTCTCCCTACTATGGTAGTCAATGGTTGCTCTCTCTGCTTGGTTACAAACATTCTTCAAAATATCTTCTTTTGTGTTCAGCAGAACAAAGAAACTCATACAGGTTTTGGAACAACTTGAGGGTGAGTAAATGATGACAAAATTTTCATTTTTGGGTGAACTATCCCTTTAAGTAAGGTTAACTAATTAGATTTTACAGTGCAATAGTGAATTTGCTAAAAACAAAGACTAAATAGCCGTTAGACTATTGATTAACTTTATCGCATGGCCTGTGTGACCTCATGACCTCACATTAAAGAAATAGAAATACTTTTCTGCAATCATTGCCGTTCTTCTATAGGTTATCAGAGATTTTAAAGACCAGAATGAGGAAAACACCTGAAGAAATAAAATAAATAAAATCTAAAATAGATTTACCTGAACCTTGGCACATATCTGTCTGAAGCAGCTGCTTTGCTCGGATGATGTCCACATTTAACCTGCCAGCACTGGGCAGGTAGTTTATGGACAGAAGAAGCTCACCAAGCTCAACCTCATGCTGAGAAACATCACATTGGGAAATCACATCAGTGTCATGATAATGATGTCAGTAAATGAACACTTTGTACTTATACTACCTTTTTAAATGTGACAAAAACTGAATTGAAAGCTTTAATGTCAGAGTCATTTTACAATGAAAGCAGTTGCTGGTTTGTTCAGATAGTTTCTTGACAAATGCTTCAGGTTAATATCAATTGGAACAGAGATAAATACAGAATCGTTCAAAATATCGGGGTCTGTGCGCTTTTTAAAAAAAAATGATGGCCCCACTTTATATTAGGTGGCCTTAACTACTATGTACTGCATCAAAAAATATGTACAATGTACTTACTGAGTTCATATTGTATTGCAAAACACTTTTGCTGATATTGAGGTGGGATACGGGTAGGGTTAGGGACAGGTGTGATGGTATGGGTGAGTTTAAGGGTAGGGTTAGGTGTAAGGGAAGTGTCAACTGTGTAATTACAAATGTAACTACAGAAATAAATTACAGATGTAATTACATGCAGGTATTTTTTTTCAAATGTAAGTACAATGTAAAAACATGTATGTACACAATAAGTGCATTGTATCAAATGATAAATTCAAATTTTAGTACATAGTAGATAAGGCCACCTAATATAAAGTGGGTCCAAAATTATTTATTCAGGATGCATTAAATTGATCAAAAATGACAGTAGACTTTTATGTTACGAAAGATTTCTATTTCAAATAAGTTCTGTTCTTTTGAACTTTGTATTCATCAAAGAATCCTGAAAAAATCCTGAGTTTCCAAAAACATATAAAGCAGCACAATCAACATTGATAATAATAATAATAAATGTTTCTTGAGCAGCAAATCATCATATTAGAATGATTTCTGAAGGATCATGTGACACTGAAGACTGGAGTAATGATGCTGAAAACTCACAGAACATCACAGAAATAAATAAAATTTTAAATTAAATTTGAATAGAAAAATAATTATTTTAAATTACAATAATATTTCACAATATTAATGCTTTAACTGTATTTTTTATCAAATAACTGCAGCCTTGGTGAGCATAGGAGACCTCTTTCAGGAGCATAAAAAAATCTTACAGACCACAAACATTTGAACGGTAGTTTATCTTTTAAAGTCACATATTAACCTCTCAAAATACAAGGTTAATGTTCATTTAACACATCCTAAACACAGATCTAGGACAAGAAATATTTAGGAGTACTGTGGTGTGCATTCTTTTGAGGCAGGGCATCCTGGCGTATGGCTGCAATGATTTCACATTTAACTAAATAACTTAATTTACTTTTATGTGACCTAACTTTAACATGTTCATCATTGTGCAAGAGACACACCTAAAATAAATGGGGAAAATAATAATAATAATAATGTGACTCAGGTGAGTGGTATTACCTGAGAACTGGGCACCAGGGCCTTCCACCAATGTCCTCCCTTCACTAGATCAACCTCACTAAGAGGAAGAGACACTTTCCCGATGACACAGTGCCGTGAAAACTTGTCAAAGTCAACCACAGAGAGCAGCAGGGTGCGTCTCTGGGCCTCCAGGAAGGGGAGCTCAAAAGTGAAGCGCTCTTCAAACACGGGGTTCTGGGTCTTGCGTTTAACTCCAGTCTGCCTGGAGTTCTTGTGGTCAGGCAGCAGGCTCATCTTCACGTAGGGGTTTGAGTGGGCCATGTCTTGGCGAGCACCGTCGCACGTTACCGGAGGGGGCAGATCCCGGGCCTCGATGACTCGCACGCTAAGGTGGCCATTGATGAGATCATACTGTGTGCTGAAGTGCAGCATGCCTAGTTGGTACCGCATCAGGATCTCTTCATCCGTCAGAGAGTCAACATCATCACTGCATGAGTCCAGAGAGTACAGATGAGGCTCCAGTTTGCGGAAGTAATCATCTGGAGGTGCCGGGGGCTTACGAAGGGGCTGCACCACTTCCTTCCTGGGTCCCATGGCCCAAAATTCAATCGGCTTTACATCCACCATGGGGGAGCTTGGTCGTCGGGCGTTCAGACCTGCGATATGGGAGAGCCATTAAGTAAAATTCAAGTCATCATACTCACGCTAATCTGTTTAAATTCAGAGTGAAGTCTGGGCTTACTGGACAGTTGGCCTGCCAGGCTGAAGTTGGATCGGGAAGTTTCTGTGATGGGCGGCCTGCAGTTTGTGGTGGTGTCAGATTGAGCCGGTGAAGCATGGTCAAGAGCCATGATGTGAGAATTTGTGCCTTTCTTGTCATTGCATTCATTGACACTGAAAGAGATGACCTTGTTAAGCCTTAGTGACACTACAGGCACATTCCCTGTTGAAAAAAGACCAGGGTATATTGACATTTACACTACTGCTCAAAAGTTTGGATTGGTAAAATTTGGGGTTGTAAATGTTTTTTAAAAGTAGTCTCTTATGCTCACCAAGGCTGCATTTATTTAAGCAAATATAGTAAACACAATGTGAAATATTATTACAAATAAAATAACTAGAAATCAAACCCCTAACCTTGGTGTTTCTAGCGTCATTCTCTATTGTTTGAACTACAAGTTATGTTACCATCTTAACTAGCAAAACTTTCTTGGTCAACCAGCTGCAGAAGCTGGTTATTTAAACTGTATGATGTTTATGAAACATTATGTGTGGGGTAATATTACCGTTGTTACTTTGCATGAAACAGTATGATTACAGATGCTTCTGTCCATTAAGTATATCCCACAGATGCATGCTAATTAGTAAACTAGTGTCAACTGCTGCAATGAAACCACATTTAGAAGAGGGAACAAACTTTTGCTAAGTTATACAATTTGGATGTCAATTCATAAAGTAGGGTTTGTTGACAAACATGGCCTGACAATGAAAAAAGTAGACAAACAAATCATAATATGCTAATAACAGAAACATTCGGCATGAACTAACTAGCAAAATATCTTTCAATCCAGCTCTTCAATTTGTTGTGCATATCTGACACTGTCAAATAATGAATGTTCAGTCATATTATTGGCCAGTATTGTGTAATATCTGTTGCAACATCATCATCTAATCTGGTTGTTTTCCAACTACAGAGGTAAATATTCTGTGCGGGATATCTCTGTGCAGGCCTGATTCCGAGTCATCCCTTGGGGATCATCAAGGACCCTTTGTGTCCATGACTACAGCTCAGAGGGAGATAGTTGTCATAGCAACGGACGATTCTAAAACAAATGGCCCTAGGAGCAATTTGAGCCAATGAGAGAGGCTGGACTTATAGGGCGAGGTATGTGTCATGACTGTACAAGCATAGTCTGGAAGTACAAGCTCTATTCAATTAAAGATGCTTCCCTTGCATCTCCCATGTTTTAATCCATGTGTGAGTTTAACAACATTCTATGGTCACATTTTTTTTGGAGCTCATAGTCAAAAGTCTGAAAAAGACTCAAAACTCATCCAGCCATTTTGTCCCCATTTTTGGTTTTACACAAACATCCAATTCCCACAAAGCATAAGCTCAGTCAGACCAGCATAAACCAGTGGTCTCTGGTGACCAAATTAGCTCAATCCCTTACAACAAGATTCACAACAGGAAACTGCTGATAATGCGTATTGCAAAATGGAAAAATAAACACTTATGGCCACCTTTGTTTAGTCCTGGTAAAAGTCATTGAATGATGTCATTAAGAAGGATGCTTATTAAAAGCTTGACAGCTTGTGGTGAATGTGTGCATTCAAAGAACAAATTATTCCAGCAAATACATGAATCACTTCTCCATTTAAATCATATTACCCTTGCTGTTCCTACATGGGAACACAAATAGCTCCACACTCCAGTCATTATGAGCTTGAGTAACAGACAAACAGGATCCTAGAACGTCTCAGAGAAGCCATCTGTTGCATCAATATCACTTCCATTAGCCTGGAAAACCAATGACTACAAACTAGCGGTACATGATTTACTGTTCTATTAACAGTAGTTAATATTAAAGGTGCAGTATGTACATTTTAGCAGCATCTAGTGGTGAGGTTGTGAATTGCAACCGACCAGCGCTATGGTAGCCGACACAGGACAAAAATGTTGTCGTCGGAGAGAGCACAGAGTGACTAGCGCTCTGTAGAGGAATTTGTCCGTTTAGGGCTACTGTAGAAACATGACGGCGCAAAATGGCGATTTCACTGCAAGGGGACCCACGGTGTATGTAGATAGAAATGGCTCAATTTAGGGTAATAAAAACATAACGGTTCATTATGTAAGGTCTTTATGCACCACTGAAAACATATTTATGTATATTATATTGCATTTCTGTCAATAGATCCTCATAAATTCTACACACTGGGCCTTTAAGCAGGCAATTTGCAAT
The DNA here is from genome assembly GCA_023566225.1 of Romanogobio albipinnatus. Taxonomy (NCBI): domain Eukaryota; kingdom Metazoa; phylum Chordata; class Actinopteri; order Cypriniformes; family Gobionidae; genus Romanogobio; species Romanogobio albipinnatus. The sequence goes on along the minus strand of CM042240.1, from coordinate 31,807,256 downwards.
GTATGCAGATAATGTAAGTAAAGATATATAATGCCATCACTTTGTACTGAGCAGTGTGAATTTCGGAATTACATTCATACTATTTTTGCAGCATGTATACAGTGCATGTGTATTCTCTATATGAATGGACATAATAAGAAATTATGTCACAATGCAATGTGCTTAGTAATTCTTAAGAGTAATTCTTCATTCGTTAAAGATCATGCCAAAGTTAAGATATTTTTACATGTGAATTTCAAATACAAAATAACCGTTGTAAATTCTGAGATGATAACTCGATGTCACATGCTGAATTAATCATGAAATGTAATATAGTCAAAATTACAGTAGTGTATCATACTGTTGGCATACAGTATTGAATTCCATCTACAACATTCATATTCAGCCTGAACAAAGCTGCTTTCTTCAATTATGTTTTTAAATCAAACTGCCAACCCATTTTTATACAAATATGATTAACATACAAACAAACTGTATTATCAACTTCATAACTGCTAGCACCAATTGCTGAATTAAATGTGAAATATATTGAGGTCATGTGACACTAATGTAGCATCCTACGGTTTATAGACTACCATTCAAAAGTTTTTGGGGCAATAATATGTTTTGTTTGAAAAAAAATTATACTTTTATTCAGCAAAGATGCATTCAACTGATCAAAAGTGGCAGTAAAGACATTTATAATGTTAAAGGTTTCTATATAAATGCTTTGTAACTTTCTATCCATCAAAGAATCCTGAAAAAATGCATTTGGTTTAATTTTTGTTATTTAAAATATTAACCATTGACAACATGAGAAATGTTTCTTGAGCAGCAAATCATCATATTAGAATGATTTCTGAATGTGACATAGAAGACTGTAGTAATGATGCTGAAAATTCAGCTTTACACCACAGGAATAAATTACATTTTAAACATATATTAAAATAGAACACACTAATTTTAAAGTGTAATATTGCACAATTTGACAGATTTTTGATTAAACAAATGAAAAAAAAATCATACCACCCCTAAACTTTTTGTTGTGATTTCAAGGATCACTACATACTGTGTATCATTAAAACAGTAATAGTAAAGTTAAGACAGTAGGTGGATATGCAGCCCATACGGTGCAATATGCAACAAGCACAAGGCTAGAAATCCATTTCAAACATAACCCAGAACACACCATTCATCATCAAAAACAAGCCTTAAACAGATGGTGCCTTAGGGATTGTCTTACGATTTGTTCAGTAACTCTGTGTATTCAGTCTCAATCATACTCTGACTGTTATGAAAGCAGAGCAGACAGATGAGAAAAATGATGAGTTGTTCTGGGTTATTTGCAATGTGTACGGGTGTGTACTCACAGCCGTGATGGCGTCTGAGCTGGAAAAGGCCCCAGAATCTCCACCTCCTCATCAGTGGACTGACAGCAGCTGCACTCCCAGCACCACTGCCAACAGGAGCGGCACGACCAGCGACACAACAGGAAGTCAGACAGTCTGGACAGAAGACCCTGAGACCAAGACCACAAAGGGACACAAAGAGACTCTCCAGTAAACTGTAACTGATTGAATTGCACAGGCAGCAGAAAATACATACATGGCAAATTATGATGATATGAAAAATGGTAATGAATGATCAGTGCTTCAAGGATTGTATTTTTGTTGTTATTCTCTGGTCAACTGCAGCTTGAAGTATAAATGTAACAAGAGTAATCTCTATTGGGACTCTATTCCAATCCACCCCAAAAATTATTTAATTAAAGATATCTACAGTACTATTAAAATATTGGTTCCACTTTATATTAATTGTCTTTAACTACTATGATACAATGCACTTATTGTGTACATACATGTTTTGTATGAACTTATATTTAAAAAAAATACCTGCATGTAATTACAGCTGTAAATACTCTGTTGAACTTCCCTTATTCCTCAACACACCCTTAAACCTACCCATACCTCTCCCTTACCTTACCCGTAAAAGTGTTTTGCAATACAACATCAACACAATAACTACATTGTACTTTTTTGATACAAGTACATAGTAGTTAAAGACACCTAATATAAACTGTGACCAACATATTTTTTAAAGAAATTAATACTTATATTTAAGGATGCATTAAATTGATCAAATGTGACAGTAAGGACATCTATAGTGTTATAAAAGATTTCTATTTCAAATAAATTATGATCTTTTGAACTTTCTATTCCTCAAAGAATGCTAAAATAAAGTATCATGGTTTCCACAAAATATTAAGCAGCACAACTGTTTTCAACACTGATAATAAGAAATGTTTCTTGAGCAGCAAATCAGCATATTAGAATGATTCCTGAAGGATCATGTGACACTGAAGACAGGAGTAATGATGCTGAAAATCCAGCTTTGCCATCACAGGAATTAATTACATTTTAAAATATATAAAAATAGAAACAGTTATTTAAATTATAATAATAGAGACTTCTTTCAACAACAAATAAAAAAATTAAAAATGTTTTAACAATAGTGTGTTGTTTATAGTGTGTGTTTCCCATTATGACATGCTTCCAACTGAAACAGAAAACTGGGGTGGGACAAACATTACTCAGTCAGTTAGGTTGGCCATATGTATGAATAGAGGTCATTCATGAAAGAGATGTTAGTCTTTTCACAACACAACTTGCTTAATTTAGACTAACTGATTCCAAAGAGACAAAAGAAAACAAGAAGATCATAAAGATTACTCGCTCCAAAAAGCCAAGTCACTCTCACCTCCGCTGTGGCTGAATATGTGCCTATGGTTGGTTAAATAATAAATGACTTGAAACAGGACGTTGATGGTAAAAAAAATCTAGCCCAAAAGATAGAAAAAAAAGGTCAAGATACAACTCTGATTGTGTGAAAACAATCTTTTTCTTTCTTTTTTTTTTTAAAGAATGGACGAAAGTTTATGTTTCACAAGCATTTAATGGTCGGAAAGGTCTGAGGGTGTCAAGCTTCTCACCAAATTTCTAACTTATTTGGGGTTGTGCATGTACAGATAAATTGTTAAACAGGATCTCAGAGCTGCTATACAAATACAGTAGCCATTTTTTCTACATCATTGTTAAAAGATTTAGTTGAATAAATGAATTTTCTGTACATACCTCATTGATGGGCTCCAACTGTTCTTTTTCAAAGGTTGAGTGCAGCAGAGGGTTGAGTTCATGCAAAGAAAGAGAAAAAGACTTCACAGTGAGAGAACAGGTGTCTTTATTGAATGTTCACTATTTGTATTTAAATAGAAATACAACATTTTAATAATTTATATTAATGAAATCTGTTAGCAAACTTTTGCTATATTTTATTTTTTTAAATTAATAATATAATTACAAATATTTCATCATGTTCATGTTTACGATGATGAAGTGAGTAAGATTTTTTAGAAAGAAATGTGCATTACATTGCTCGAAAGTAAAACATATAGAATTACTGTCAGAGATATTCAGTCATTTGCTCGTTTAGTTTCATTATAATGGACTTTTAGTTTGCTTCTCATCATTTCCTGCTGTCTTTGTTCATGTTTCCCACCATCATTAGTTACTATGGCAATTCATCTGATCATCACATCTGTTAGTTAGTTCATTATCAGTGTGTATTTAAGGTCCCATCCACATGGAGACGTGTTTAGCTGTATACGTAAAAAAATTGTAACGTATCAACTTTCGTCCAGACGGATCCGACGTAGGAGCCTGAAACCCAGAGTGAATAAATCTGAAACCGACACCCTTGCGTGTTCGTGTGTACAGCCAATCCATATATTTTGTGAAATGGTGATGTCATTACACCACATCCCATGGTAAAGACTAGGGCTGAATCCAAAATCACCCCCTAAACCCTCAATCACTATTCCCTACTTTAGTCCACTAATACAGTTCACTTGAAGGAGTGAATGAAAACAACTGAGATGTACACTCGTTATTGCAGTGCAATGTGGGATAGAATGAGTGCACTCAATAACGTCCACTATGGTTTCGGACACCACAACAAATTGCTGTCCCCTCAAATGGTGCCCTATTTAAGGGTATAGGGGGTGATATCAGATTCAGCCTAGAAAGGATACAGCTATGGCCACGCGCACATCAATATTGCGTCATTTAATTACTGTATTTGCATTACTGTAAGGGTAGGGTTAGGGTTGGGGTAGGTGTAGGCGTTAATAAAACACAATCTGGTAAGTAGCAAATTTATTTATTGTTATTTTATCGTGAGATTTTGCCTCTCTTCCGACCGTTGCTGTACCCCTTCTAGCCACAATTCTTCTTCTCCGTTTTTAGTGCATTTCTGTGGCAGAATTACAGTGCCACATACAGGTCTGGCATGGATACTACATCGTTTTGAGTCAGTTTCAGTGGTTTTGTGTGTACACAGATATTTCTTCAGACAAAGGGAAAAAAAAGATTGGATAGGGAAAGCTCTGGCTTCGTGTGGATGTGGCCTAAGTTCCTAATTTCTCTGCCCTGACTGTCAGTTGTTGTTTGTGTATCACATGCTGTAACTCTTCCTATGGATTCTCTGAGTTTGTTTGTTTAAATACCTTTAATTTTGAATTAATCTTCGGCTGATCTTCTTCTGTGGGCTTTATACTCTCAAACTGTGACAATTACATTGCTTAAAATAATTCAAAGAATCCAAAAAAAAAAAAAAAAAAAAAACAGCTGCAAAACTGTTTTCAACATTGATAATAACAAGAAATGTTTATTGAGCAGCAAATCATCATATAATGATTTCTGAAGGATCATGTGACACTGAAGACTGGAGTAATGATGCTGAAAATTCAGCTTTGCATCACAGGAATAAACTACATTTTAAAATAATAAGTCTGTCTAAAGTTTTTCTTTAAAATAAGCATTTTTGTCAGGATTCTATGTATAGATTTCTACCAAAGTACCGGTACTTCTGAATGGGCTGAGGCTGGGATTTAGTGGGTTGGAAGTGAAAGTATTTTATGAACGTACACTATATGCAGGGAGAGCATTCACTCAGTATCGTTATCTCATTTTTGACCAAAGTAGCTTTTAGAGGCTTTTGCATCTGAACTCTTCATATATTCAAATAGAAAGTTATTTTGAATTGTAATAATATTACTGTTTTACTGTATTTTGATTAAATAAACACAGCCTTGGTGAGTAAGAGACTCCTTTCAGAAACATCAAAACTGACCCCAAACTTTGAAGGTACATCCAGTGAGGAAAAAGTTCCTATAGCCTCAAATATTGTTTTACTTGTTTTGTATTCTGAGTATTAAATTAAGAGCACTGTAATATCCTACCTTTGCAATAAAGTGCTACTGCACTAATTTATTTTGATAAGCATCACAATAAGCCACATTCTAACTAATCTGTATTTAAAAAATAAAAAAAACTTCTACCATCATTTGTCATTGAGTTTTTATGGGACACAATTTACAAAAAATTCAACACATCTGACTGCTTACACAATCATGCACCCCCAGGACTGTTATACAGTGAGGAAAATAAGTATTTGAACACCCTGCTATTTTGCAAGTTCTCCCACTTGGAAATCATGGAGGGGTCTGAAATTGTCATCGTAGGTGCATGTCCACTGTAAGAGACATAATCTAAAAAATAAAATCCAGAAATCACAATATATTATTTTTTTTATGATTTATTTGTATGATACAGCTGCAAATAAGTATTTGAACACCTGTCTATCAGCTAGAATTCTGACCCTCAAAGACCTGTTAGTCTGCCTTTAAAATGTCCACCTCCTCTCCATTTATTATCCTAAATTAGATGCACCTGTTTGTGGTCATTAGCTGCATAAAGACACCTGTCCACCCCATACAATCAGTAAGAATCCAACTACTAACATGGCCAAGACCAAAGAGCTGTCCAAAGACACTAGAGACAAAATTGTACACCTCCACAAGGCTGGAAAGGGCTACGGGGAAATTGCCAAGCAGCTTGGTGAAAAAAGGTCCACTGTTGGAGCAATCATTAGAAAATGGAAGAAGCTAAACATGACTGTCAATCTCCCTCGGACTGGGGCTCCATGCAAGATCTCACCTCGTGGGGTCTCAATGATCCTAAGAAAGGTGAGAAATCAGCCCAGAACTACACGGGAGGAGCTGGTCAATGACCTGAAAAGAGCTGGGACCACCGTTTCCAAGGTTAATGTTGGTAATACACTAAGACGTCATGGTTTGAAATCATGCATGGCAGGAAGGTTCCCCTGCTTAAACCAGCGTTGTTCCCCTGCTAAAACCAGCATGTGGTCAGATGAGATCAAAATATAACTTTTTGGTCATAATTCCACTAAACATGTTTGGAGGAAGAAGAATGATGAGTACCATCCCAAGAACACCATCCCTACTGTGAAGCATGGGGGTGGTAGCATCATGCTTTGGGGGTGTTTTTCTGGCGACTGCACTGTATTAAGGAGAGGATGACCGGGGCCATGTATTGCGAGATTTTGGGGAACAACCTCCTTCTCTCAGTTAGAGCATTGAAGATGGGTCGAGGCTGGGTCTTCCAACATGACAATGACCCGAAGCACACAGCCAGGATAACCAAGGAGTGGCTCTGTAAGAAGCATATCAAGGTTCTGGCGTGGCCTAGCCAGTCTCCAGACCTAAACCCAATAGAGAATCTTTGGAGGGAGCTCAAACTCCGTGTTTCTCAGTGACAGGCCAGAAACCTGACTGATCTAGAGAAGATTTGTGTGGAGGAGTGGGCCAAAATCCCTCCTGCAGTGTGTGCAAACCTGGTGAAAAACTACAGGAAACGTTTGACCTCTGTAATTGCAAACAAAGGCTACTGTACCAAATATTAACATTGATTTTCTCAGGTGTTCAAATACTTATTTGCAGCTGTATCATACAAATAAATAGTTAAAAAATCATATATTGTGATTTCTGGATTCTTTTTTTTAGATTATGTCTCTCACAGTGGACATGCACCTACGATGACAATTTCAGACCCCTCCATGATTTCTAAGTGGGAGAACTTGCAAAATAGCAGAGTGTTCAAATACTTATTTTCCTCACTGTATTCCTTCCTTTCAAAACCTGTGAATATCTACAGGTTGATTTCTCTCCCATTCCCCACCCCCTGTTCCAGCTCTCAACCTCAGTCCAGCTCTCTTGCTCCTCATCAGCTGCCCAATGTTGTCTAAGCAATTAGCTGTGGCTGTAACCATGGCAACAGTGATATGAACTCCTGTCCCTCCCAACCCGCACCTTGCTGTCGCTGGCTCAGGCAGAGATGACGCATTAGGGTCACTGAGATGGGGGGGATGGGACACTGTCCTTACTGGTCCACATGGCCAGTTCCAGCAAGTGCTATCCCCATGCCAGGGGTCTTTAGCACAGCTCCACCGCCACAGAGCTTAAACATTAAAAAAAGAAGCTGCATACGTCCTTAAATAATTGCCAGTACCTATACTGTTTTAAATGAAAATATTACTGACATCCCAAATCCCACATAAATTAATTGCCATTTAGTTTTTAATGTATATATTGTAGAAATATGTTCACGCATAAAATCTGAAAATTAACTCATCAAATCCTAATATTTCATAAATAATAAGAAATTAAAGTGAATAAATACACACAAATCATACATACACAAACTGAAATGGTTTTAGGCCTTGCCCAGAAATAATCGTCAGATGAAAAAAAAATCTGATTATGAAGGAATGAGCAAAGGAAGATGCATATAAAGATGAAAAGTGCAATCCAAAAGGATCCAGATGGGAAAGTGTGTGCTCGGCAGTAGCGACCGGGACTCACCTGTGTGTACGCCATCCTCCTCTTACTCTCGCCCCACTGTCTCACTTCCCATCCAGAGCAACATGACACTCTCTGGATCCAGATTTACTCAGTAAAAAAAAAAAAAGAGAGCGAGAGAAAGAGAAAAGAGAGGGGAAAAATCTGTAGATGTGACTCGAGTAATGAATTCAGGTCTCTACGGACTTGGTTCCTCTATCCAGCCTTACAAAATCTACTTCAGGAGTGATGAGCCAAATACAAAACAACAAACAACCCCCCTCTTCCCTGTCTAGCTATCTCTCTATCTCCTCTTCCTCCCCATCATCTTCAATCCCACCCACCCAGACACTCCTAATCTCCCTCTCTTTCCTGCCTCCCTCTCCAGTCGTGCCTAGTCCTCAGAAATGACACGCAAGACAGCCAGCTCTCCCTGGAGAGAGCAGTGCCCTCCTCCCCTCCTGCCCTGTGTTTCTTTCAGAGACCAGTGACTCATCCAGGTTTGCAGAAGCACTGATGTATATCAAATCTGTTGTGCGCATCCCTTCCCGCCTCCTCCGGTCCGTTTTTACAACACCTCGGTGGCTGCAACCACTTGTTGCAACAGAGCGGAGAGGCTGAGGAGAGATGGGCAGGTGAACGGGCTAATTGCTGCCACGGCAACATGTTACACGGGAAGTTTATGAGAGCCGGGGTCTGTGCGGCCACCTGCTGCTGTTCTGTGACTGAGGTACGCAGACATGCTACCATCTTTAAAACATGACGCACAAGTCCTTTTGACGCACATGTCTGTACATGATGGTCATTCCTGGTGCAGCATTGTAATCTGAGTGGGTGGATCACAAGGAACTTTAAAGTAAGTTTCCTTGGAAACGATAGGGGCACACAACCTGTAGCTGTGTCAGCTGTTCCGACACAGAACGGCCTCGCTCACCAAATGAAACTACGCATGTACTGAGCATGTCAGGTTAGAGGGTGTAGAGTTTCACAGAGAGTGTTCGACTGATCTAAAGCACCTTTTTTTTATTTTTTTTTAAATAAATGAATTATTTTATTTAGCAAGGATGCATTCAATTGATCGAAAGTGACAGTAAAAGTCTTTTCAAATGTTATAAAATATTTATATTTCGAATAAATGTTATTCTTTTGAACTTTCTACTCATCAAAGAATCCCGGGGAAAAAAATGAATCATGGTTTCTACAAAAATATTAAACAGCACAACTGTTTTTAACACTGATCATAATAATAAATGTTTCTTGAGCAGCAAATCATCATATTAGAATGATTTCTGAAGGATCATGTGACACTGAAGACTGGAGTAATGATGCTGAAAATTCAGCTTTGACATCAATAAATTACTTTAAAAAATATGTTAAACTAGAAAACAGCTCTTTTTTATTGTAATATTTCACAATATTACTGTATTTTGATCAAATAAATGCAGCCTGGGTGAGCACAACCCTTCTTTAAAAAAAAAAAAAATATCACCAACTTCAACTTTTGTATTTCATTTACTTCAATACAGTTCTAGTGAGCTTTTCACAATACAATTGTACAAACACAAGTGTATAGAGTAAAACGGTGCTTTACAAACTATCTAGTAAGGCAAAGAGTGCCAGGAGCAAGGAAAAACTAGAAGTAAATGAAAAAGGAACCTTGGGAGGAACTAAGACTTACCTAGGAAGCTGCAGACTGGCACAGAGTAGAATAGAATAGAAGTGTTCCATTAAACCACAGCGTTTGAAATAATTAAGAAACTGTTTCATGTAAAAGACCTAAGTTTTTAGGTGAAAACCACATGTGTAAACGTTCATATTTTAGGTTGGAAGGATGACATGATGAACAGTTGGTTGTAGATAAAACTAGAAATTAGAATTACATTGACTAGATTAGAATTAGAGATTGAATTTAGGCGATTCATTTCTTTCTGCTCTAGAGAACATGTTGAAAGGCACGTCTCATAAAAATCTGACTTACAGTGACCTCTGCTGTCATATTAGGATTTTGTCTTCAGAAAGCTTGTTGCGTTAACTTTGTGATTTTTTGTCATTTTTCGAGTGTGACAGACGCTGGTATATTGTTGGAACTCAACACAAATTACTTATGTTCCTCATTTTCCTCGTGTCTTCTAAATGCATGAATGTAAATGGCACCCATCCAGTTTCATTGAGCAGTTTGAGCATGATATGAAGTAAATGATTACAAGAATTTTGGGTGAACTATTCATTTAATTGTAGCTGCCATATATCTACTCTAACGAAATTAATGGGTTCAAAGAGAATGGATAAGACCCACCTACACCCAAGACGTGTCACATTTGAGATCATTAGAGAGAACCAGAAAGATACAGAGCATTTTAACTTGAATGCTGTGAGATTGTTAAAAGCAGGACTGATTTTAATCAAAAATCTTTTTATCCTAAATGATTTGTCCCCTAAACAGATACTGACCTCATGGTGGCACCCACGTTCCTATTCAATCATGCGTCCATGACTTCAGATTACAGCTGTGGTCTACTTTTCCAACAAATCAAATCCTGCAAGCAAGTGCATAATTTAAATGATAATTAGAAAGGATGAGATGATGTCCTTATGTTAGAGAGCACTAGCTTTGAGCCACAGTATAATTTACACTGAGCCACATTGCTCTAAACATAACACTCTATTGAAAATAAACACTGCCAAACAAGACTATACAGACGATAATTACTGTGCCTGTGTCTGAGTGAAAAGTTAACCAGTTTGCATTTTTATAATTATGAAAATAAAAACATTAAATAGAACATGTTGCGCTGTGCGATGTGACAAATATGACCATACTTTAGAGGTGATCTAAACAGAAAAATAGATTTTTTTAATAAGATATTGTATACCTTAAGCATGTATATTTCTTTTCACTGAGACAATCTGCTTATAGAAAAAGATATGGCAAATAAAAATAAATTGCTGACATAACGTGCAGTCTTTCGATTCTGTCTCCATGTTCTCTATCACTGTCAAAAAAAGAAACAATTGTTTAAGGTATTACAATCAACAACTTTTCAACCAAACTCTGTGCAGTCCAAAATATAGATATTTATTTCAATCAATGTATTAAAATACATATATAAATTATATCTACTACCACACACACACACACACGCACACACACGCACACGCACACGCACACACACGCACACACACGCACACACACACACACTTTTACTATGTACATTAAGTACAATCTGTTTTACAATCAACTTACATTCATATACAGTACCAAATATACATTAATATGTAATATACATATACATTCAACATGAGCTCATCTGTATTTTATATTGTTTTGGACTACAACTTACATTGTTTTTAGAGCATGTCCTTTTTCATTTCCTTATTTAATTTTCTGTTCTGCTTTTAGGCAACATACACAAATAAGCTTCAAAGAAATTTGCTTAGGTACCACAAACATTTCCCTGCAAAGTTGATTAAACTAAGATATGCCTGACATAAATTACCACACTGTAACAAGTGATCAGTTAACTTAACTTAAAAAAGTGAGGTAACCGGTTGCCTTAAAATTATTAAGTAAATAATAATAAACGTCATACGTAAACGAAAAAATTAAGTTATGTGGAATTGTCAAGTTACATTTTTTAGTTACACATGATTTTTTTTACTTCATTTTATTTTAAGGCAACGGGTTTCCTCACTTTATTTTAAGTTGATTCAACTGATCACATTTTACAGTGGAGCACTTTGTTCAATAACAGGTAGATGGATGAGGTTTGAGCAGGAAAGAGACTAACAAACTAAACCTGTGAGACTCAGTACCGGCAAGAGTTCAATCTCTGCTGCCTTTCTGAAAGTAAATGCAATGCAATGAGCCATTAAAACTAAAGCTATTGCATAAACAAGTGACCCTGGGCTGAGGTAGCGTGTCTCTATGGTGACAACCTATAGAACCATGTCTCTGAGGGAAAAGATCACTTGCACGCATAATGGGGTCCCTGTAGACAGGCAAGATGAAGTGAAGCTATGCCACCATTGTCTTACCCTCAAGTGTGCCAATTAAGGTAATAAACTGAGGTGAACTAAAGCCCTAATGATGATCTGACACAACAAAGGAACACTTTAACAATCAATTAAGCAATACTGAAATGGTATGAAACATTATTATTCAATTATTCAAAATAAAGAATATACTTGGGTCTGTAAGACCCAGCAGATGATTTTTACAGTGTTCACGCTGCAGTTCTTCCATTCAAAACAGGATGTTCATCTGTTTAGGCTGGCATTACTAATACTGTATGGGTGTGGAAAAACTTTGGTGTTTATGCAGTTTTGACTGCTCCCTACCCCATAACCATGACATCATGGTTAACCTGAGTCAACAAGTCTAGCAGCTCTCAAATGCATAAGTTTCATCTCCAAACTAATGCCTACTTCAGGTGTCTCCAATCCTGCTCTTTGAGGGCTACCTTCCTGCAAACATTGCGTTTCAATGTTGGTCCTGCAATTACAGTACAATACTGATTTTTACAGTACCAAGACTAATTTGTTAAAAGTATTGCTGTACCTATATGCTACTATTGAGCTCTAAGCTAGTGCTTTGACTGTTACCTTTTGAGAAAAAAAAACCCAAGTTAATTTAACTCAATTTTGAAAAGTCAAGTGCAAAAAAAGATAAAGATATGTGACATTATTTCTGAAAACATTAACTAATATGTAGCAAGCCATCGCTATGTGTTCAGCAACACCAGTTATAATTGACTGTTACTCTGTATCAACATATTTGCAGTGAACACCTCTGCCAAGGCTGGTCCTCTGTGGTCGCCCGAGGCGAATTAGACGAGGGAGGTGGTTCCATGAGTAGGCCAGTCGGGCGGAGACCATATCAAGGGCGATGTCACTGAATTCTGCCCACAGGTTGGAGGGCACCGTCTCCTTCACAAGTTTGGGCAGAGCAAAAGAGTCTGGCAGAAGCCCATTATCGCCTCCGAGGAGTAAATGGAAGAGAGCCCGTGACTGTAGGCTCTCCCTTAAACTGCGTAGAAGATCATCCAGCCGGTCCACAAGGTTGCGCTCGTCCCAGGCATCTGGAGGCGTACTGAGCAGCAGACGAAGCCAAGTGGTCTTCAGAGCATAGGACGAAAGCACTCCTCCCCATTCAGCTCCGGACTTCTGGTCCAGCATCTCCCCACTGAGGTTACGTACTTCTTTTAGGAGTTGAAGGCACTTCAGATGACAGGAGTTGGAGGGCAGTCTACCTTTCAGCCATGCCAGCAGTCTCTGCTCTTGCCTGGGAAAGTACACTGTCCAAAGGTCTTCTCCTCGTTGTCCTCGCCGGGTTGCCACCAAGAAGGCACCATCACTGAGAGGAAAGGCTGGGATCAGCCGAATGCCCATGGAGATGTGGCAGCAGACATAATCAGAGCGGGGTGTCAGACGGAGGAGCACTTGCTGCTCCTCACTGAGAGACAGGCTGAGGGAGCAGCGCTGCTCAAATAGGTAACGGAAAGTAGCGAGGCAGCGCTGGGTGGCCGTGTAAAACCAGCGCTGCATGGAATCTGGGCTCATCCTATAGACACTTTGAGCATTGTCCAAGTGCATAAACGTGTTCGTAAAGGCCTTGTGACGACGTGCCCACTCCGCCTTGCGAGGTGTGTTCAGCGTGCACATTGGTGGCCCTCCATGTTTGTCAGTGCAAATGCTGGCCTCCAGTTTTAGCCCACGAGGTGCGCGCAGAGGCACAAGGATGTCGAAGCAGTCAGGTGAGCCAACCTTGTGCTCCTCGTAGGAACTGCCGATCTGGATGAAGTCACCCCGGAAAGCCAGTGAAGACTCCGGTGGGACATCGGTGCGACCCACCCTTACAAGTTCACTCACCAGCTTGGCAACATGGGCTTTGCTGTGGCCCAGTACATGTGGAGAGAGACGCACATGCCTCTCGTAGTGATCGTCCAGTAGCTCTCTCTTGGAGACACCTACTTTTCCATGCCCCTCCGGGACTTTGAGGAAAGCCCCCCTCGCAGAGCCAGGTTGAGTTGAGCAGTATTTTATGAAGAAGTAACACAAGATAAGTGCTAGGATGTATTTGAAGAGTGTGACAGCTCCAGGTCCCTGATCAGAGCAGTCGTTCCCTTGGTCCTCGGATCCTCTGATGATGTACTGGTGCAGTAGCAGCAGAGCGGTGAGGATGCAAGTGACCAGTGGCCAGAACAACCTAAGGTTGAGAGTGTAAACACTCATTCTCCTCCAGTCCACTCCAGCTCTGTGCGAAAAATTGGGGCTAGCCCATGCCGAAACACTTATCCAGATGCTGAAAACAAGGCAGAGCCGATGTTCTTTTAGCCCTCACGAGCAGAAACTATTGTGTAAGAGGAAGTTAAGAGAAGTTTCTTTGCAGACGCAGTGTGTTCTGAGGAGTCCTCTCATTCAGGAAGTTTGAAAATCCCCCCTTTTGTCACAAGTGAGCACTGTGTGAAACGGGAGAGCAGGCTCTCAGTGTGTGAGCTCAGAGGAAATGCCAAACTCTTGAGAGAGGAATTTCTGTTTAAAAAAAAAAGAGGCGTTCAAAACCCAGAGTCTGTCCACACTCCTCCTCCCTCCTCTTAAAGAAACAGATCTCAAAATGGGAAGTGCTTACTGACAGAATGGATATAGATATTTACACAACATGAATATACTACATGCATGGATCGGGGGGGGGAAAAAAAGAATTTGATCAACAAAAAAAAATCATCATTATAAATGTTTATAAATGTTAATAAAGGGTGCTTAAAGGACAGGTCATACAAAAACCCATGCTCATGTCATTCCAAATGTATCTTTCTTTTCACTGTAGAACAAAAAAGTATATATTTTTCATTAATACCACCACACAACTCCTTTTGTAAAATGACTACAATTACTACATCATCTTTTATACAGAATAAAGATGATGTCAGTAGTAGGGGTGTGGCCCTTGTAAACTACACAGGTCATTGAGAACGTTTACAGAAACACTACACACACACACACACACACACACCAAGTACTTTACTTTGAAAGGAGTGCCACAGTAATATCTCTGTATCTTTGTTGATCCATTACCAACCCCTAACCTCAGCACGAGCCTTCCCCCGGTCACCCCAGACCCTGTGATACTGAACAAGAAACCACTGTCATCTCTCTTAATCAGTCCACAGAGCACTTTTGTACTGCTTATGGACATAAGCCTTTTAATATTATCTTGCTTTTGGACATAGGTTTTTAGAATGGCTTAATTAAAGCTTTGTCAAATACTCCTAATCTATCCCAAATGCATAAAGCCATGCGTACAGTGTACAGAATTTGAATTTAAATGTAAACAAATATAGAGTCAGTCCGCTGTTCACTTCATATCAGACACAAATGAGGTAGCCACAAACAGAAAACCACACCTCTCTCACCCAGTGCATGGTTTTATCTCTGCCCTCTGATTTTTCAAAACAAACAGTGCCCATGGCAATGAAAGTTCTGCATCAAGTAAGTACTCACAGAAAAACATATCAGCACCTGGCTAAGTCACATAAACCTGTATGACCCGTTAAGAGGATAAACACAGAGACGGCTCGCTAAATATGGATGACTGAACTGTTTGGATAACAATATATAACTGTCTGTTGGAACTAAGCGGATGCCTTAGGAAGGAAGTGATCTTCACGATAGGGAACTTGAAAAGGCAACGGACAGAAGGCAATATCTGCAACGTTTCTGTCATGTACCTGCTTATCAATCTTCTTGAGCTATTTTGATAAGTGATGTAGAATCTAAAAATACCAAGCTGTCTGTGGGGGATCAACAACTACAAAACAACAGATAAATGCACTGATGATTTGCAGTTACAACTGAGTTGACTGCAGCTCTCCTCCTGTAAAAAGAATGTCTTGTGGTTAGCATCTGTGTCCTGAGGGAAACAAGCTTTAAGAAACGGTCTCACAAGAATATGATTCATAACACTCATGCATAACTAGCTTCTGAGCACAACACATACACTGTCAAAACTTGTTTGTGCTAATAAGAGAAACTGTTGAATTCTTAAGTCTACACAACTCAGTGAATAGTTGACAGTCAAATATTTGTGTGTATATATATATATATATATATATATATATATATATATATATATATATATATATATATATATATATATATATATATATACGTCTATTTAAAAGAGCTTCAGCTCTGGAAACACAGTGTGCTATTAAGACATTAAGACATGTGATGTGTTCACAATGAGCAACTCATGCAGTGTTTCCAGATGGGTCAGCTTCCTCTGACACAGACTTATTATGAGAATAAAAGATTGTGTGGCAGCTTCTGCATTAAGCAACGCAACTGCTTATTTCTAAACATATCCTCAATATAAAAACCTTCTGAAGTGAGAGAAGGGGAGTTGGGCCAGGAGGCAGCCTGTGGGTAGTGGGCAGTTGAAAACCTCAAACTTTGAGTCTGTTAAAGGTTACATGTGGTCACAGTTGATGGTAGACTGAAAGCTGAGGAGTACTTGTAGTTACACTGGGATTGCATCAGCTTCCTTCTCTCTGAATGCGAGTATACAGTAGCTCTGCCCCCTAACTGAATCTGCCAAACTAAACAGGCCTCTCAAGAACTCTTATCCAGTACAGTCAGCATAAAAGACTCTAGACGAAGAGGAGGAAGGGGCCCGGAGTATAATTTGTGCACTTCTCACAGCCTGGTCTCTGCTTATCTAAGCTTCAAACTAAAATCACCAATTGGCAACATACTAAAAAAAAAACTTAGACACAGTAACTGAAATCCAGGCTCTCATACTATCCGTGGAGTGTCCAGACTGACTTCATGCCCTCATAGATTAAGTCATGGGAACCACAGGGAGCTGGAGACAGCTGTTTCCAGAGTCTCTGCTACACAGATTATGTTACATGTTTTCATAACCACCCGTGTGATAAATTCCCTTAATATTGTATTCAAACATCACTTGACAGTCCCTACATATTCTATGATAACAAATGAGCATGTTTATAGCATGCCATATATGTTTATATATCTGTGGTCTTTCTTCTCACATAAAATAATAATTTTAACAGTTGGGGTACAGATTGCCCTGTCATGACTGGTCGGCTGAAAAATTACCTTTAATTTACAGTTTTAAAAAGAAAATGCTTAGACACTAAAAGTGGTACTTGAGTCCCACTTAGCGAAACCATTTGCTCATGTACCTAATCTTCAGACCAATTCTGCAAAACTGCAAGCACATTAAATGCTTTACACTCAGTTTGCATTCGTAGAAATAGTTCACAATAGAAACTATTCACAATAGTATCCAATTCAAATTCTCCTGAAAAGCAGCTCTAACAAGCCAAAAGTGTTATTATTCAGCTCAAGTCAGTTCAGTGTTTTTTCAGTTAGGTTCAATAACTGTTGTTTATATCAATTGTATAATACGTGTATTTGTGTACATACATGCAAGTGCTATGAAACAAACTCCATTGCACACTGAACAAGCAAAAGACACAATATACTAGTGTTTTACATTTTTCACATCTGTGTGTAGTTTGGCATGTATGTGGCTAATCATTTAATGGTTTGTCTGTAGAGTTACTACACAAAAACACAATTTATAGAAGAGTTAAAATAGTTTTAAATGCAGTGTTTGCTTTTGCAAGAGATGCGTGACGTTTTGCATCTTGTGTGTGTGTTTTGTGTGTAGAGTTTTGAGAAATGGAGCCATAGTTTCAGAACTTATGTTTTAAGATATTTAAAAAAAACTGTAAGAGGCAAAGACTGCCCTCTTGTGTTCATGGTGCAAACACAAACTTCCTGTAAAAGACATGACTTTAATGTCAACACTAGTGATTCATAAAAAGTTACAGTATGTTATTAATTATCTGCTGGTTGAGAAAATAATTTGGGTCATGTAAAAAAACAACAACAACAACTCGATAAATAGATTTTAAACATTTATACTGCTGTGAGGAACAGCACCAGAAAATACGTCATGATGATGTGTCATTTCTGCACCACTAGTGTCACTATTTGAAACTGCAAAAATAATATTTTTTTCTGAACATTTCCCATCTTTCAATGGCCAGACAAAGAGATACATAAATATAATAAACAATGCTCAAATTGGGCCAGTGCGTAGTTTAACCACATCTCGGTGGCCCTAGAAAAATAACTATTAAAACTTATTGAGCTTTTATATTTTAATATGCTAGTTTATGCAGTCACAAATCATGTTACATGGCATTATTCAGACTTACTGATTCAGTATCATGCTCCAGTTCAGTGTCATGGTGCTCCGAAATTCTTTAATCATCTGACATATATTCAGTGGGGTTTTGCATCTGATATCACTTTTGAAAATGATTATATTTAGATATAAAGCTAAGCTACCGTGTCATCCTTTTTACAAATTATACTATCAGCATGTGTGAAACATTTAACTGACAATATTTGCGCGATATGTTTTAATCCTCCAATACATACGTTAAGCAAGAACCTCATCACTATTTTACAGTTTCAGTTGTGTAAAGTATGAAGCCTACCATGTCTTAAGGATTTTACCCACCTGCAGCAGTTCTGTGTATTTCTCAGGATCTTTCTCAATTAGAGTTCTGATCTGACTGTTGTAGTGCTCTGAGATACTCTCTTCTACAGCCACAGTGCAGACATCACTCCTTTTCCCAAGAGAGCAGAGCCAGCTCCTGTCCAAACAGACACTTCACACACCAGATGCATGTGACTTTCAGACATGCTGGATTTTATTCTAAATACATTGAAGACTCTTTCTTTTGACCAATGATTTTCCATGACGACTTTTCCAGTCATCCGTAATAGACATACTAGAATAATTTTTTTTTAATGTATAGCACTTAAAGCAATTTCAGTTGAGCCATTCATTAAAATGTATTAATTTATACCTTTTCCATATCTAAAAATGACTATTTTGCACTAATATTTCCAGGTTTCGTCAGTGGCGCGGGAAGTGGGGGTGCTGAGGGTGCTGCAGCACCCCCTGTCTGTGGGCTACTGTTTAACTGCTGGAAAAAAATATATATTATTATTATATACTGTATATTTATACTGGAATATATTAGATTTTTCTATGAAAAGAGACTGTGCAGATATATGTTTGAGTTGAGTTGAGTTGAATTTATTCAAATAAAATCAAGATGTGTATTAACCAATCAAATGTAGACTATCGTTGCCGTGCAACGTGAATGAGGGACGTAATTTCAGTTAGACACACTGCTGTGGCTGCTTCGACACAAAGTGTGTTAGTATTCAAGTTTGCCGCCTGTTGTAGTTTACAACGTTCAAAATTGAGTATAAAATATTGTCAATAACTTAAATCTAAATTATCTGGGCCATTCAAATTAATTCAAAAAAATGAATATCGCTTAGAATAGAGCTTTTAGTGTGACGTCACTATATAGACTGACTTTCTCTCAGCACCCCCAGCTGTGACTGACTTCCAGCGCCTCTGGGTTTCGTAGGAACCCTGTGCACATATTTTTGTCTGCACCAACAATTAGATTCTCTTGGACTGAATTATTGAGAAACATTATTTTCTAAAACAAAGAAGAAATAATGTGACAGCCACACTGACCAAGAGCAAATCCTGCTATATTCCACAAAGGAAGCTGGAGAGTCAGCCACATTCTGTTGTCATCCAGTATCTCATTAAACTTACTCGGATCTTGATCCCACATTTCCATTAACAGTAATTTAAATGTCATCAGAAGTTGACATTCAACATCACACTGTGACTGAATGCATAATTCCATATACCGGTAATACAGCAGACCTTACTGAACGTTGTTCTAAAAACGTTACCTTCGCTTTTTTTGTTGGAAGTAATAGGCCTATTCTGCCGCCCAAAGGCAAAGCGCAGTAACTACACATTTGGTCAGGGCTTTGTGACATCTGTTCTGTCTTGTGACAAAGTTTGCTGGTAAATTTTGTCCCGTTTTAGAGAAACGAGAGTGTCAAAATTGCAGTAACTACAAAATACAAGCCAATACAAAGGCAAACCACAGTAACTGCGTTCTAGCTTTGTTTCCCCGTTTTTGACACCGCAGATACTGCGGTCTGCCTTGTCACGATCGGGATTGTATGCAGTTTGCCCCGATCGTAACACACAGAAACAAGCCTACCATGGCACAATTCCGCGGCCAAGTGATGGTTGAACTTGCGTTAAAACGCAAATATCCAAAGACTGGTAAGATAGCAAAATAATAACTCATAGTAAGGCAACTGACATCTTTATAATCATTGACTAGCCAGCCAGCAAATTTTGACTTACCTGTGCTGCTCTATTAAAGGCAATTTCCTCTGACAACGTAATGATACCGATTTAATCACAATGGTGTTTGTTGATTCGGACATCTCTCTGTTTCAGGCTTACTACTTCAAAAGTTTGCTGGGTCTGGTAAAGTTATCTTGTTAGACAAAGTTACTCTAGAACAGGGGTGGCGAACTCCGGTCCTGGAGGGCCACTGTCCTGCATAGTTTTGCTTCAACCCCAATCAAACACGCCTGAACAAGCTAATCATGGTACTGAAAGTACTCTATTTTCACGCACCAATTTGTTGGCTACTTAAAAAAATAAAAAATAAAAAAGTACTTTAGTAGGCTACTTCGTTAAACTAATCTTAAGAATATATAAGTGTACTCTGTGCTATTTTGAGACACCTTGAAAATTAACTAAAATGTGCTTAGGTCCACTTATAGTAGGCTACATTTGAACCCATCGTGTAGTGGTAACACATTTTTTTTATACAGAGATATTATTTTTACTGATACATTTTCTATTTCATATTCATGATGATGTCTCAAAATGAATAGATATTCTTAAGATTAGCTTAAAAAGTAGGCTAATACTTAAGAATAATTTTTTGTATATTAAGTACAAACTTAGTGTGTGAAAATAGAGCACTGTAAGTACATTATGGGAGTGTTTGAAATAGCTGTCAGCTGTTTAATTTATGTCCTGTCATATTAGGTCAGGAATAATGATCTGCTCTTCAGTTGTCAGAGTCTTGCCAATCAGTTTTTTTGATTTCACAGATAGGCTAGCTAAGAATACATAAGAATTGTATTTTAATTATTAATTAATTATAGCTTTAAGGGTGTAGATAGCATAAACAGTAAATTTACATGTTTGAGAATAGCTTAGAAGTTAGGCTAAAGGGAAAAGAAGCATACGTAAGTTAACTTACTCTCTAACCTCTAATTCTAGGAAATGATGTATGGCCATATTAAAGGGATAGTTCAACCAAACATTAAAATTCTGTATTATATACAGTTTATTATTACTATAAACATGTATTAAGAAGCATGAAACAAGTTGGATGAACACATTTAGCTTTTAGATACTGCACTTTGCCTTTGCAATAGTGTTTTAGTTGTTTAAGGTCATCCAAAGGCAGAGTGCAGTATCTGCATTTTGGGGGTCAAAGATCATCGGTGGTCATGATTTTTATCTAAAAAAAATTTATTCCTAAGAAGGCAATACATGAATGCATTACCACTAATCTACCCACAACATGTTTGACTGGCTGGTGTAAAAACTTAAAAGCCATTTTTCTCAGTTTCAGTGTTTGCGTAGTTACTGCACTTAGCCTTTGTAGGGCAGTATATGTTGTTTTAATAATTTGATAATTTCATATTTTAAATATTATGTAAGTCAGGTGTTTAATAAATAAATTAAGTTATTTAATCATTCAAGCGGCCATTTTTTGTCTCGTATGAGGATGTAGGCCTAACTGACTCCTGTGAAGACATATGCCCAAAACTTGTTGGTAAATGATCAACAAACAAGTAATGCTGTAAATTATATGTATCTGTATTTAGTTACTTCACTTTAAAGGTTACATATTCCGAAGGTATCTACTAAACAAAATCTGATGTTAGGCCTGTCACGATAACGTCTCGGTTACGGATGTAACCCTCGTTCCCTGAGGAGGGAACGGAGACGTACGTTAGTGACTAACGAATGGGGGGTTTCGCCTAGAAGCCTATCATCTTCGAGCATATAGAAAACGCCCAATGGCGTGCCAATGCCATGGGGCATGCGAAATTTGCATACGTAACTCCGCCTCACCGTGTGAGTATATAAGGAAGTACGTGGCAATACAGCATTATGTTACCTGCTTGAGGAGCCAAGACTGAATTCCCGCGTTCCAGGTAGCACAGCTGAAGTGGCAACGGAACGTACGTCTCCGTTCCCTCCTCAGGGAACGAGGGTTACATCCGTAACCGAGATGTTCCCTTTCGTTCAGTCACTACGACGTACTACGTTAGTGACTAACGAATGGGGGTTCAATAAAATCCCGCCACTTCAGCTGTCTTCCAGTGCCCTGCGTAAGTGTGAGTTCCCTGTCGAAGACTAATACGGACGAAGGACTCACGCTTAACACAGGATTACCAAGGTACACTGGGAAGCATATCCCAGTGAAGGGATGCCAAGATGCCTGCCCGTAGGGAGGACTTAAGAGTACACATATGACCCGCTAAGGGCTGCATATGGGAAAACTCTAGGGTACCAGCCGCAGGTGGAATTTTTAACCCTAGGGGTGGCAGGGGCTTGCCAAGGGAAAGACACCTGCTCGCAAGGGAGGCTAACGGTGGAAATACTCGTGTGGGGGTCGCCGGAGGGGAACCATGCACACGGGGCACCTGGCCGGACACGAGGGTCTGGGCTCGTGAGAGGGCAGACACACAGGTATCGGCATAAGCGGTGCTGGAGGAACTCAGGGCACCCGGAGCGTGCCAGACTGCCATGCCCACCTCGGGACTCGATCGCGAAGCCAGTGCTGAAGCGGTCTCATATGTAGCAATCCGAGCGGCGTCACCGCGGCTGCAGATGCCATATGCCCCAGGAGCCTCTGAAATAGTTTCAGTGGAGCCGCACTCTTGCTCTCGATTTGACGGAGGCAAGTCAGCAGAGACTGCGCACGCTCGCTCGAAAGCTGCGCGCACATGGCAACCGAGTCGATGTCCATACCGAGAAAAGAGATCCTCTGCGCTGGGCAGAGTTTGCTCTTTTCCCAGTTGACCCGAAGACCCAGACGGGCTAGGTGATGGAGCACCCGATCTCTGTGTCCGCAAACCTGCTCCCGAGAGTGGCCCAGTATGAGCCAGTCGTCGAGGTAATTCAGGATGCGGACCCCGTGCTGCCCGAAGGGGCGCAAGGGCTGCCTCGGCAATCTTCGTAAAGACGCGAGGGGTCAGAGACAGCCCGAATGGGAGGACCGCGTACTGATATGCCCGCCCCTCGAAAGCAAACCGTAGGAACGGTCTGTGTCGAGGAAGGATGGAGACATGGAAGTAGGCGTCCTTCAGGTCGATCGCTGCAAACCAATCGTCCGGACGAACGCATTCGAAAAGGCGTTTCGCAGTCAACATCTTGAACGGAAGCCTGCGTAGGGTTCGGTTCAAGATGCGAAGGTCCAGGATTGGCCGTAACCCACCGTTTTTTTTGGGTACAATGAAGTAGGGGCTGTAGAACCCTGACTTCATTGCGGCTGGAGGGACAGGCTCGATCGCACCCTTCGCCAGCAGGGTGGCAATCTCCGCACGCATGACGGGGGCGTTGGCCCCGATCTCGGTATAGCGGACACCCCTGAAACGGGGAGGAGCCTGCGCGAACTGAATCGCGTAGCCGAGCCTGATGGTCCGCGCAACCCAGCGGGACAGCCCCGGAAGCTGTAGCCATGCTTCCAGAGACTGCACCAACGGGGTCATGCGGAGCACAGACGTACCCAGGGTGGGGCAGCGAGGCAGCGTTACCGGCCCGGACAAGGGAGGCTGTTGGGCGTCCCGGTGTGGGGGCACGGTTAACTGCTGCGTCCCGAAAGAGGAGACCAGGGAAGGACGCACGTTCCACTGGGGTCTGCTCTGAGGGGAGGCTGGCGACAGAGAGGGATGCGAGTGGCGGGACCCGAGGGTGGCGCGCACTGTCATCACCGATCTCTGGGTGCTCAGGGATGGGATTGTCAGTTCTTTCTTTAACCACATTAGGGTGCTGCTGACCCGGGAGCCAGCAGCTGAACAAAAGATTCTCCCCCGGCCCTCCACCGGGGGAAGGAGCGGCCCTGCTGCCATCTCCTGGAAAGAACCGCCCATCCCTGAGCTGTCCGTATCAGGAGCGCCGCTTAGCCTGGCGTTTCTTCGCGGGCTGCGGGGCTGGAACGGACGGGGACGCCTTCCTGCGGTTACCTCTGCGCGGCCCGGGTGGAGGCTGCTGCTTGGGTGGCGCAGAGGTTGAGGGAACCGCAGGAGGGCGTCCGCGGCGGCGAGCAGGCTGAGGCAACTGCGCGGGCGGCTGGGTGGAGGCAGCAGCGGACTGCCGGGGCAGCACAGCCGAATCTTCATCCTCTGATGACTCCAGCCCACCTTGTGATGCGGCGATGGACATTTCCTCATCCTCCGCCGCGCCAAACGCCACAGTCGGGACAGCATGAGCCGGCCCCGATGTAGACGCCTGAACACGGAGCGGGTCAGGTGCTTGAGAGGGGGGTGTGGGCCGAGGCATGAGCGTCGGCGCATCATTCCACACCATCACCCTCAGATCACCCTGGCCACCAGCCAAAGTGCAGCCTCGCTTGGAGACCGCAGATTGGGGTGTGGCAGAGGGGACTCTCGCTCTGGCATCAGCACGAAGCTCACGGAGTCTCGATCGTAACACCGAGATGACCATGTTCCCGCAGTGGGAACATGAGTCATCCACAAGCACTGCCTGAGCGTGCTGAAAGCCCAAACACGTCACGCAGCGCTCGTGCCCATCAAAAGACGGAAGAAATCAAAATCAAATCAAATCACTTTATTTGTCACTCTACATATGCACAAGTGCAACAGTAGGTGAAATTCTTAGGTGCAGTTCTGAGCAACATAGTAGTCATGACATGACATGTACAACATTTAAGCAGCAACAGATTACACATCTGATGCGCACACAATTACTCACAGCACAGTAAACTCTACAATAAACAATAAATAATTTGCACAATGTGAGTGTAGTTCTCACAGCTTTAAACAATATACACATACTTACAATATACATATACTTTAAACAATATACACTAAACATACACTAAACAATATACATTACGCTATAATAATAATAATAATATACAATGTATAGTATAAAATATTATTCACAGATTGAAAAATTGAAATCCAAAGTGCAATAGATGCTGTATGATAAATAAATGTGTATATAATGTGTGTGTATCTACAGTGGGTTGTGCGGAGTGATATTCTGTCCAGTGTGTGTTATGATCCTGATGGATCAGGAGTTAAGTAGTCTGATTGCTTGTGGGAAGAAGCTGTTCTGGAGTCGGCTGGTGCGTGTTCTAATGCTGCGGTACCGTCTGCCTGATGGCAGCAGTGAGAGCAGCCCATGGTTCGGGTGGCTAGAGTCTCTGATGATCCTCTGAGCTCTCCTCACACACCGCCTGGCGTAAATGTCCTGGAGGGAGGGAAGCTCACCTCCGATGATGCAGCTGGCCGTGCGCACTACCCTTTGCAGGGCCTTGCGGCTGCGGGCGGTACTGTTGCCGTACCAGGTGGTGATGCAGCCAGTCAGCAGGCTCTCGATGGTGCAGGTGTAGAAACGTGTGAGGATGTGGCGGTTCATTCCAAACCTCCTCAGCCGTCGCAGGAAGAAAAGGCGCTGATGAGCCTTCTTCACAACGGCCTCGGAGTGAGCGGACCATGAGAGTTCCTCTGTGATGTGGACACCGAGGAACTTGAAGCTGCTGACTCTCTCCACCAGTGCTCCATCGATGGTGATGGGGCGGTGTTCTCTCTCATTCCTCCTGAAGTCGACCACCAGCTCCTTGGTCTTGCTGACGTTGAGGGAGAGGTTGTGCTCCTGACACCACCGTGTCAGAGTGTGCACCTCCTCTCTGTAGGCCGTTTCATCATTGTCGGTGATAAGACCTACCACCGTCGTATCGTCAGCAAACTTGATGATGGTGTTGGAGCTGTGAGTTGCCACACAGTCATGTGTGTACAAAGAGTACAGGAGTGGGCTGAGAACGCAGCCCTGAGGGGCTCCAGTGTTGAGAGTCAGTGATGAGGAGATGTTACTGCCCATTCTGACCACCTGGCGTCTGTTTGACAGGAAGTCCAGGATCCAGCTGCATAACAGGCTGTTTAAGCCTAGAGCCCGGAGTTTCCCGTCAAGTATGGAGGGCACAATGGTGTTGAATGCTGAGCTGTAGTCCACAAACAGCATTCTCACATACGTGTTCCTCTTTTCCAGGTGGGAGAGAGCAGTGTGTATAGTGGATGAAATGGCATCGTCAGTGGAGCGGTTTGTGCGGTATGCAAACTGCAGTGGGTCCAGTGAGGGGGGGAGAACAGAGCAGATGTGGTTTCTGACTAGTCTCTCAAAGCATTTGCTGATGATGGGGGTCAGAGCAACAGGACGCCAGTCGTTTAAGCAGGTGGTTTTTGACTGCTTAGGTACAGGCACAATGGTGGACGTTTTGAAGCATGTGGGGACCACAGATAGGGAGAGGGACAGGTTAAAAATGTCCGTGAAGACTCCAGCCAGTTGGTACGCGCACGCTCTGATCACACGGCCGGGAATCCCGTCTGGACCCGCAGCTTTACGGACGTTCACCCGCCGGAAGGATCGGGTTACATCCGCTACGGATACGGAGAGTGCACTAACCTCTGTATCTTCAGCCGCGAGCTCTCTCTCCGCGAGGGCGGTGTTAGTTCCCTCAAAACGAGCATAGAAGGTGTTTAGCTCGTCCGGGAGAGAGGCAGCGGTGTTCACGGTGGAGTTTGTGTTCCCTTTATAGTCCGTGATGGTGTTAATTCCCCTCCACATGCTTCTAGAGTCGGTGGTGTTGAACTGTCCTTCAATCTTGTCCCTGTACTGCCGTTTTGCTGCTCTGATGGTTTTCCGGAGGGCATAACTTGCTTGTTTATGCTCCTCCGCGTTACCGGAGTTAAAAGTGAAGGTCCGCGCATTGAGTGCCGCGCGAACATCCCCGTTTAGCCACGGCTTCTGGTTAGGATACAGCCGAATTGTTTTGGTCGGAACAACGTCATCTACGCACTTCCTGATGAAACACGTTACGCTATCAGCGTAAACCTCGATGTCGTCATCAGAGGCCGACCGGAACATCTCCCAGTCCGCGTGATCAAAACAGTCCTGTAGCATAGAATCTGATTGATCCGACCAGCACTGGATGGTTCTGAGGGCGGGTGCTTCCTGTTTGAGTCTTTGCCTATATGCGGGCAAAAGGAGGATGGAAGCGTGATCCGATTTGCCAAATGGTGGGCGCGGGAGGGACTTGTAACAATCCTTGAAGGGGGAGTAGCAGTGATCTAAGACGCGGTTCCCTCGCGTGTTGAAGTTAACATGTTGGTGGTATTTGGGTGCGATGCGCTTGAAGTTGGCTTTGTTAAAGTCTCCGTCACAATAAACGCGGCCTCAGGATGCGCGGTTTCCTGCTCACTCACTGTCCTATACAGTTCCTTTAGTGCCCGGTCTGTGTCGGCTTGCGGGGGAATATACACAGCTGTGATGATGACCGCGGTGAATTCCCTCGGTAGCCAGAATGGTCGGCACAGAACCATGAAAAGTTCCAGATCAGGAGAACAGAAAGACTTGATAGAATGTACGTTCCTCTGATCACACCAGGATCGGTTAATCATAAAACACACACCCCCGCCTTTGCTTTTCCCGGAGAGATCTTTTTCTCTGTCCATCCGATGCACGGAGAACCCCGTGGTTTCGATGGCCGAATCTGGAATCTCAGCGGACATCCAAGTTTCTGTGAGGCAGATAATGCAGCAGTCCCTCGTGTCTCGCTGGAAAGAGATCCGCGCTCTCAGCTCGCAGAGTTTATTGTCCAGAGACTGAACATTTGCCAGTAAAATACTGGGAAGCGGGGGTCGGTTTGCGCGGCGTCTTAATCTGATGAGCACGCCGGCTCTGCTTCCCCTTCTCCGGCCGCGTTTGCGTGGTCGGGCCGTCCAGACAAAGAGCTCCGCTGCTGTGTTTGTAAACGGCGGTTCGTCACTGAAGAATTTAAAGTCCGGTTTTCGGTGTGCGATTGCCGAACCAATGTCCAAAAGTGTCTGTCTGTCGTACGTAGTAAGGCAGACAACATCCAAGACAAAAAACACAAAAACTATAAACAGAACAAACAAAAAACTACAATGTTTCAGCAGAGCTTGCGACGTTGCGGCCATCCTCGGCGCCATCTTGACTCAACTTCACTTGTCACAGCATTCACTTGTCTCATTCAGCATTCACTTGCATTCACTTGTCACATCTGAATGTCACTTCTTGACTCAAAGAAATGCACCGCACCCAGAAGTGCACGGACGAGACATCCTGAAAAGGACGCGTCACGTGCAAGCTCTTTTGTGAGAGGAAACTCTGTCACGGAAAATATACAAGATGACAGCCCAATCGAGTAAAATGTTGGTGACATTCATTATCATGTAAACATAATGGGCGATATATTGCATCACAAAAAATAATTTCTACTAAACAAAATCTGATGTTCACACATGGTTCAAACACTGATAAATGTTGTTAAAAAATAAAACAAGATATATTTTCTGAAGTAATGGAACAAATTATTTCTTTTTACTGCATTGTGCTGCGCACTTATATCTGGATGGTACTCTGCTGGATTTGTTGACATTCTTGTTGTTTGTGTAGGAGATGCTGTCATTCTGGACACAACTGAGTGGGCGTCTGCTGGTGGGGGTTGACACCACTCCTACAGCGCATCTGAATGCTGCCATCTCTGAGATCAGACAACAGGCCTGCTGCTCAAGAACCATTGAAAGACTGAAGTACAGTTCAAACATGGGGTAAATAATTTTAAACACACACACACACACACACACACACACACACACACACACACACACACACACACACACACACACACACACACACACACACACACACACACACACACACACACACACACACACACACACACACACACTCAGGGGTGTTTTTGTGAAATGTGGGGACATTCCATAGGCGTAATGGTTTTTATACCGTACAAACCGTATTTTCTATCCCCCTACACTGCCCCTATCCCTAAACGTAACCCTCACAGGAGACTATGCAGTTTACTTTCTGTGAAAAAAACCTCATTCTGTGTGAAATATAAGCATTTTGAAAAGTGAGGACATGGGGAACGTCCTCATATTTCACCCTCTTTTTGTAATACCTATGTCATACCCATGTCATTATACACATTTGTGTCCTGATATTTCACAAAAACATGCACACACACACACACACATGGATGTTAAACTGAAAGCTTTGTTTTCATTTTTATATAATATGAAATATAGTCATATATAACCTGTTTTATCTCTTAATAGCTTAAAGCAAATACTCATCATAACTATAATTCAATAAATATTGTATGTAAATTGCATGTAGCTCTGAGTCACTTTTTCTCATTCCTCCACACAGTGGCACTCTCGTACAGCAAAATAGCAGCATTTTAAAATTGTGAATTACCAACATAAATCTACTTTTAGATACGTATGAAATTGATTTTTCTTGTGAAACTGAGCTTGTTGAAGTCAGTTAAGGATATCTCTGGCAGAAATGTTGTAGAAGACAATTTACATTATATGCAAAGATAATTTCTTGTGATCATAGCTGTCACGTATGTGTGTATGGGCATTACCACTACCATTGTAGACAAAGATTATTATCCTTTTCAAATAATGTGTGTATTAGAGATTTATTTTTTGGAAGTTTAAATTTGCAGACCGATAAAATGTGTATCTTGAATGTAGTGTAAAGGCCTGTTCAGACCAAAGATGGCTAAAATTGTTCTAATTCTTTGGGAATACAGAAATCCACACCACAGCTATAATGATAACTGCACAGAGGATTATTTTTTTTATCCCAGCTGAAGATTGATGAGCATTTAAAGCATCAGGTGGTGTAACTGCAACATGAGCTTCAGTAAACAGAAAATTATTGTGCATTGGTATGGATGCTATTAGTTATAGTTATCTTTATAGTTAATGTTCTTGGTGTGAACAGGCCTCAAGTCAGGGCTGGACTGGTAATCTGGCATACCGGGCATTTCCCCGGTGGGCCGACGCACTTTGGGGCCGATACAAGGTTATTTATTTATTTATTTAGGGTTTTTTTTGCCACGGACTGGCCCATCATGCAGGGACAGCGGCCCATTGGTTTGTCTTCTGAATTGACAGGCCACAGCGAGAGAGACCTTCCTTCTTCCATATTCATAGACTGTGTCCATATTAGGCGTTGGTTTTTTTATTGTGTTTTTTATTTGGGCGTATGAAACTGCAAAAGGCGAATATCCACACAGCGCTGCCGCTGACGAACATGCTCTGCGTTTCTGCTGCTCTATTAGGTGATGAATGGCACTTTGACTCTGAATTTTGTTTTATACAATCGTGTGATATGGTAACATAACGGTTCTTTGGTGAATCAGCTGAAAACAGCCGTGAGCATGTACATACACAACGAGGTAAATTGGAAAATGACAATACACACTACAAACTTCTCACCCTAGCACAACCACAATTTACCTTGCAGCTACTAACAGTGAAGAAATATGGTGTATTGGCACAAATGTATTTATTAAAAATGTTGCTATTATTATAGGCTACATTTAATATTGCGCAATATAAATCACTTTTATAGAGGCTGTTTTGTATTTTGTATTTTCTACGTGTTTACAATTTTTTTTTTATTACAAATTCAATAGTATTTATTTATTTTAGAAACCATATACCCATGGTAATGAGGAGCATGGTTTGGCCAAAATTGGCCAACAGTTAAACTCGAAAAAGAGACAACGTCATTTCGGTTTGGAACAACTTTACACAACAGAATTTAAAAGCAGTAAATTTACTTTATTGCATCCTAGCTCAAAATCAGTGCTTTACTGTCAAGTGCATTTCTGTGTGACAAAAGTGCAATATCAAGTTTGATATCTGCATTTGCAATAAATTCAATAATATCCATCATTATTTGTCCCTGTCCTAGTTTTATTTATTTACTCCAATGTAAGGCCCTAACCCCAGCAAAAACATTCACGAGGATCTCATGGGCCGGATGGGCTGGGTTTGCCAGGGCCGAATTTTATCCCCAGTCCAGCCCTGCCTCAAGTCGCCTTGGATAAAAGTGTCTGCCAAATGTGTAAATGTACTGTAAATGTAGATCTGTTTTGTTTTTAACAGTTCCTGCAGTGTCCTACCTTGTAGCTGGTTGAAATTTAACCCCTAGAGGCCTGAGCCAGTTTTGGGCTCCTTTAGATGTTTTGACATGCTCTGACATTTTTGCTTTTTTCAATTGCTTATGAACGTGTCCTTACACTGTATTCAGCACAAACTTGGCTACCATAATATGTGAGCAACATGTATGTACAGAGAATAACGTTTATGCATGGTTTTTGAAAAAACAAAAAATGTAAGTCAGTGAAATAAGGCTTCACAACGCACAGTAAATATGTGTCTACAACACTTGACTAATGGATGTTGTTGCCTAGAGTTTTTGCTTCAAACTGATGTGAGAATCATTGTGCCTACTCATTCACATAAAACAATATATTGATTTAAATTTTGTAAGACACTTTTTGTTTGCAAAGCCCATATGCGAAGAGGCTTGAACGATCATGAATAATGCTGTGATTCACACTTGAGAAGACAAAATAACCGCATAATGAGCTGCATAATGAATGAGCCTTTGAGTCAGGTATGTGAGAAGGAACTATAAGAAAGAATATGAGGACAAAACAGGACAAAATAAATATATTTTTGTAGTTTATTTAGAATAACAATATAAAATGAGAGCCAAAGGCAGAATGTCCTATATGTGGGCCAGTATCAGGTCACTGTGATTCTCAAATCTGTGAGATAAAAGAAACAAAAACGGACTAAATTTAGGTATTTGAATTACAAATGTATTTTACATACATGCAGTTACAGCAGTCAGAGAAAAGCTAATGTCATAAAGTCACAGGTCAAAAGCCCAACTAAAGCAAACACTGATCTAGATAATGGTAACTACAAATGAAACTCAATAAATCACCATCATCATCTAAACTTAATCTCAATAAGAGCTTCTGTAGGCGAATGGCAGAATAGTAGTAGTAGTGGAGCTGGTAATGCTGTTTGTGGTGTTGTTTAATCCTCCTCTGCCGAGATCTTCACAGATTTAATGTCTTGATTTCAGCTGTGATTGGAAGTCTCTCTCTGTCTCTTTTCTGTTCATGTTTTTCTGTCCTACAGTGGTTCTTGTTAACAGCAGGTGTTCATCATTAATGCTCAATCATCACTTAATTATCTCATTAACTTTAACACTGCTTCAATTGTACTTTAAATCAGTAGTGTGCACACACATGAACACTAGGAAGTGTTAATGTATCATGGGCATTTTGCTGTGTACTATTACATAAAACCTATGCCTATTTCATTTACATTTGACTGACAAATATGAATCACATTGAGTTTATTCATTTATGTTAAAACTATGTAATCCAAAATTTTAATGTAATTCAAATACATAAAACTTAAATTTAGATCAACATATTTTTTGAGAGGATCAGAGCAATTATTGTATTAAACTTAATATAATGTCCACTCTTAAAAGAAAACATGATTTTTTTTATGTAATACATGCATGTATTATTGTATGTGAACAATTTTGTATAGGCCTAAAAATAATTTACAGTACCAGTCAAAAGATTGGACACATTATAATACTTTTTTTAATATGTTTTTGAAAGAAGTCTCATGCTCATCAAGCCTGCATTTATTTGATCAGAAATAATAATATTGTGAAATATTATTACAATTTAAAATAATGGTTCCCTTTCAGTCGGTCACGTTCAACGTACGTCGGACGTACCAACGAATTGGGATCACTTCTGGGAGCCCCTATCAGCTTCGAGCTATATAGAACCGGCCAATGAACAATTGGCGTGCGAGATTTGCATCTCGCGCTCCGCGGGTATAAACAGGAAGCGAGAGCGAATGCACGCTGTCATTCACTTCGGAGCCGAACGGCGTATGAAGAGGACTCTCGTTATCGAGTGGAAAGCTGCTATCAGCAAGCGAGTATTGAGAAGACCGGAGATCGGGGACAACGCGTGTGGGAGAGACGGCACACTTCAGCGGGATCGCTGTGCTCACTGCTGCCTCTTTATTGAGAAAAACTGCTGTTTTCACAGCAACCTGTTGGTTCGTGAGGGCGTTATACAGTTTTGAGTACAGGCACGGGCTGCACTAAACCCTGTACGCTGTCGCGTTTCCCCCTGAGTGCTTCAGTACAGAGAGCGTTTCCTCACAAAAAGAGTACACGGGTGACGCTGCATCTTTTTCAAGATGTCATTCCACCCGTGCGTTTCTGGATGCGGTCGTTCCCTGGCGCCCGCTGACGGTCACAATCGCTGTCTCACGTGTTTGGGAAAACAGCACGCTGAGGCGGCGTTTGTGGATAGTTCATGTTCCCACTGCGGGAACATGACTATCTCGGAACTAAGGTCGAGACTCACCTACCTCCGGGAAGGCGGAGTCCCATCCCACGATCTAGTTCTATTCCTAACCAGAATAGACCTATTTCTTCGGATGGCCAGGGTGACTTGAGGATTACGTTTAGGGCACACCCGCCGAGTCAATCTCCTCAGGCCCCTATTCCCTCAGTTCCGCAGCCGGTAGAGCTCCCGGGAGAAGTTGCTGGTCCCTCCCATGGGCGGCCGGCGGTGACTTTCGGAGCTCCGGTGGACGAACAGATGTCGATCGCTGCATCAGAGGGGGAGTTCCAGTCCTCGGAGGATGAGGGTTCGGCTGGACAACCTCCCTCTGGGAGAGTAGCTTCGGCCGCACCAGACCCCAAGATGGCTACTATGCTTTCTCGGGCCACCGAAAGGGTCGGGCTTGTGTGGAACCCTCCACCATGTCCCGAACCCTCTAGGTTGGACGATTGGTTTCTCGGGGAGGGTCGCACTGGTTCTCAGTGTCCTGCCCCGGTGCCTTTCTTCCCGAAGGTACATGAGGAGCTCACAAGGTTGTGGACGGCACCTTTTTCTGCCAGAAACCGGCCGAGTGACTCCTCCCCCCTCACTACCCTTGACGGCGGGCCAGCCAAGGGTTACTTGGGGATCCCGCTGGTGGAACGCGCCGTCGCGATGCAACTGTGTCCGCCGACCGCCTCCCACTGCCGCGGTGACCCGTGTCTCCCGTCCCGGGCCTGTAAGTTCTCCTCTGGTCTGACTGGGAAGGCTTCACAACGCCAGGACAGGCTGTGTCTGCCTTGCATGCCATGGCGTTGCTTCAGGTCCACCAGGCCCAGGCACTCATGGACATGCACGAGGGTAGACCTGACCCAGAGCTCCTCTGGGAGCTCCGGACGGCGACGGACCTCACCCTCCGGGCGACAAAAGTCACCGCCCGTTCCATCGGTCAGGCGATGTCCACGCTTGTGGTTCAGGAGAGTCATCTCTGGCTCAACCTGGCCGACATGAGGGAGACTGACAAGTATCGGTTCCTGGACTCCCCCATTACATCGGCCGGGTTGTTCGGCGACGCAGTCGAGAGCTTTGCCCAGCAGTTCTCGACCGCCCAGAAGCAGACGGAGTCCATCAAACACATTTTGCCCTGGCGGCCCGCTGCTGCCTCCACCCAGCCGCCGGTGGCTCCACCTCCGCCTGCTCATCTCCGAGGACGTCCGCCTGCCGCCGCCCCCACCCCCACCAAGGCACCGCAGCAGTCTACACCCAGCCGACGGCGTGGGGCCAGCCATGGGAAGGACGTCCAGCCCGCTCAGGCCGCTGCCAAGCCAGGTGGCAAGCATCGTCGGAAGAGACCCTGAGACGGGCCGCCCAGAGATGGAGGAAACTGCTCTCCAGAAGATGGTTGCAGCACCACTCCTTCCCCCGGAGGAGGGCCGGGGGAGAATCTTTTGTTCTCGTTTAATTTCTGTTCCACCAAAACTTCAATAAAAGAGCAGTTTCTGAAATCTCTGGGTACCAAGAGAGCGCGCTTGACGGTGGCCGACGCTCCCATGCATCGCTACCCTCAGGTGCCTCTCCCTTCGCCAGCAGGGGACGCCGGCTGTGGGGACGCACTCAAGCGGCCTCCCCACACTCACACGCCCCCTCAGCGGACGCAGGTAAGTGTTGCACAGCACACTCAGATCCCACTCCGGGCCGCTCCCATGCCATCTGGGTCGAATCCCTGCATTCCGCCTCGCTGCCCCGCTGCGGTTACGTCTATGGTGCCGTTGATCCCCCTTGCTCGGTGTCTGGGAGCCTGGCTAGCGCTTCCCAGCCCGTCTTGGTGGCTCCTCCGTACCATCAGACTCGGCTATGCGATTCAGTTCTCCCGGCGCCCCCCCAAGTTCAGGGGCGTTCACTTCACGACAGTAGCGAAGGAGCTCCGGCGAAGATCGCAGTCCTACTGGCGAAGGACGCGATAGAGCCGGTCCCTCCAGCCGATATGAGGTCTGGGTTCTACAGTCCGTACTTTATTGTACCCAAGAAAGATCTTGGATCTGTTATTCTTGAACCGGTCTCTTCGCAGGCTGCCGTTCAGAATGTTAACGCAGAAACGCATCTTCAGGTGCATCCGTCCCCAAGATTGGTTTGCACCGATCGACCTGAAGGACGCGTACTTTCATGTCTCGATTCTCCCTCGACACAGGCCCTTTCTGCGCTTTGCGTCCGAGGGGCGGGCATATCAGTACCGTGTCTTAACTTTCGGGCCTGTCCCTGTAGCCCCGCGTCTTTACGAAGGTCGCGGAGGCGGCCATTGCTCCCATGAGAGAGCGTGGTGTTCGCATTCTCAACTATCTCGACGACTGGCTGATCTTTGCCCAGTCGCGGGAGCAGTTGTGCGAACACAGGGACATGGTGCTCAGTCACTCGGGTCAACTGGGAGAAGAGAAAACTCTGTCCAACACAGAGGATCTCTTTTCTCGGTATGGAGATAGACTCGGTCGCCATGACAGCGCGCCTCACAGAGGAGCGCGTCCAGTCAGTATTGAACTGCTTGAATTAGTTCAGAGGCAGGACAGCAGCACCACTGAAGCACTTTCAGAGGCTCCTGGGGCATATGGCATCCACAGCCGCAGTAACGGCGTTGGGATTGCTTCATATGAGACCGCTTCAACGCTGGCTACACGATCGAGTCCCGAGATTGGCGTGGCACAGCGGTTCCCTCCGCGTCCAAGTGACTCCGAGGTGCCGCCAAACCTTCAGCCCGTGGTCGGACCCTTCATTTCTACGGCGGGAATTCCCCTAGAACAAGTGTCCAGGCATTCTTTTGTCTCCATGGATGCCTCATCCACCGGCTGGGGTGCCACGTACAACGGACTTGCAGTTTTGGGTCTGTGGACGGGGCCTCAACTGCAATGGCATATCAATTGCCTCGAGTTGTTAGCAGTTCGTCTTGCACTCAGCGTCCGCTTCAAAGTTCCGCTCAGAGGCAAGCACGTTCTGGTCCGTACAGACAACAGTCATGATTGAGTCATGATTGACTCAAGATGGCGCCGAGGATGGCCGCTACGTTGCGAGCTCTGCTGAAACATTGTAGTTTTTTGTTTGTTCTGTTTATAGTTTTTGTGTTTTTTGTCTTGGATGTTGTCTGCCTTACTACGTACGACAGACAGACACTTTTGGACATTGGTTCGGCAATCGCACACCGAAAACCGGACTTTAAATTCATCAACGACGACACGCTGTTTACAAACACGGCAGCGGAACCTTTTGTATGGGCGGCCCGACCGCGGAAACGCGGCCGGAGAAGGGGGAAGAGAGCAGGCGTGCTCATCAGAGTAAGACGCCGCGCAAACCGACACCCGCTTCCCAGTATTTTACTGGCTAATGTTCAGTCTCTGGACAACAAACTCTGCGAGCTGAGAGCACGGATCTCTTTCCAACGAAAGACGAGGGACTGCTGCATTATCTGCCTTACAGAAACTTGGATGTCTGCTGAGATTCCAGATTCGGCCATCGAAACCGCTGGGTTCTCCGTGCATCGAATGGACAGAGAAAAAGAACTCTCAGGGAAAAGCAAAGACGGGGGTGTGTGTTTTATGATAAACAGATCCTGTTGTGATCAGAGGAACGTACATTCTATCAAGTCTTTCTGTTCTCCTGATCTGGAACTTCTCATGGTTCTGTGCCGACCATTCTGGATACCGAGGGAATTCACAGCGGTCATCATCACAGCTGTGTATATTCCCCCACAAGCCGACACAGACCGGGCACTAAAGGAACTGTATAGGACAGTGAGTGAGCAGGAAACCGCGCATCCTGAGGCTGCGTTTATTGTGACTGGGGACTTTAACAAAGCCAACTTCAAACGCATTGCACCCAAATACCACCAACATGTTAGCTTCAACACGCGAGGGAACCGTGTTTTAGACCACTGCTACTCTCCCTTCAAGGATGGTTACAAGTCCCTCCCGCGCCCACCATTCGGCAAATCAGATCACGCTTCCATTCTCCTCTTGCCCGCTTATAGGCAGAGGCTGAAACAGGAAGCACCCGCCCTCAGAACCATCCAGTGCTGGTCGGACCAATCGGACTCTATGCTACAGGACTGCCGTTGTGAAGAAGGCTCATCAGCGCCTTTTCTTCCTGCGATGGCTGAAGAGGTTTGGAATGAACCGCCACATCCTCACACGCTTCTACAGCAGCACCATAGAGAGCCTGCTGACTGGCTGCATCACCACCTGGTACGGCAACAGTACCGCCCGCAACTGCAAAGCCCTGCAAAGGGTAGTGCGCACGGCCAGCTGCATAATCGGAGGTGAGCTTCCCTCCCTCCAGGATATTTATGCCAGGCGGTGTGTGAAAAGAGCTCAGAGGATCATCAGAGACTCTAGCCACCCGAACCATGGGCTGCTCTCACTGCTGCCATCAGGCAGACGGTACCGCAGCATTAGAACACGCACCAGCCGACTCCAGAACAGCTTCTTCCCACAAGCAATTAGACTATTTAACTCCTGATCCATCAGGATCATAACACACACTGGACAGAATATCACTCAGCACAACCCACTGGAGATACACACACATTATATACACATTTATTTATCATATAGCATCTATTGTACATCAGATTTCTATTTGTGAACATATTGTATACTGTACATTGTATATTATTACTATAGCTTAATGTATACTGTTATTGTTTAATGTATGTTTAGTGAATATTGTTTAAAGTATATGTATATTGTAAGTATGTTTATATTGTTTAAAGCTGTGAGAACTACACTCACATTGTGTAAATTATTTATTGTTTATTGTAGTGTATACTGTGCTGTGAGTAATTGTGTGCGCATCAGATGTGTAATCTGTTGTTGCTTAAATGTTGTACATGTCATGTCATGACTACTATGTTTGCTCGGACTGCACCTAAGAATTTCACCTACTGTTGCACTTGTGCATATGGTAGAGTGACAATAAAGTGATTTGATTTGATTGATTTGACAACACTGCGGCCGTTGCGTACATTAACAAACAGGGTGGTCTACGCTCCTGTCGCATGTCACAACTCGCCCGCCATCTCCTCTTATGGAGTCAGAAGCATCTGAGGTCGCTTCGTGCCATTCACATTCCGGGCCTGCTCAATCGTGCAGCCGACGAGCTCTCACGACAGCCAGTGCTCCTGGGAGAGTGGAGACTCCATCCTCAGGTGGTCCAGCTGATATGGAGTCGCTTCGGGACTGCACAGGTAGACCTGTTTGCCGCCCCGGACATGACCCATTGCCAGTGGTTTTATTCCCTGACCGAGGGGACCCTCGGCTCGGATGCCCTAGCGCACAGCTGGCCCTGGGGCCTACGCAAATATGCGTTTCCCCCAGTGAGCCTTCTCGCACAGACACTGTGCAAGGTCAGGGAGGACGAGGAGCAAGGAGCAAGTCCTGTTGGTCGTTCCGTATTGGCCCAACCGGACTTGGTTCCCGGAGCTAGTGCTCCTTGCGACAGCACCTCCTTGGCCCATTCCTCTGAGGAAGGACCTCCTGACTCAGAGACGGGGCACCCTATGGCACCCATCCGGACCTCTGGAAACTCCATGTTTGGTCCCTGGACGGGACGCAGAGGTTCTAGGTGACCTACCGCAAGCGGTAGTTGACACCATCCCCTCTACGAGGCGCCTCTATGTGTTGAAGTGGAACCTGTTTGTCGATTGGTGCTCTTCTCGCCGAGAAGACCCCCGAAGATGTTCGATCAGGTCTGTGCTTTCCTTTCTACAAGACGGGTTGGAGCGAAGGCTGTCTCCCTCCACCCTCAAAGTCTATTTTTACGCTATCGCCGCTAATCATGATCTAGTAGATGGAAAATCTTTAGGTAAGCACGATCTGATCGTCAGGTTCCTGAGGGGGGCGAGGAGACTAAATCCGCCTCGCCCTCGCTCTATACCCTCTTGGGACTTGTCTCTGGTGCTAAACGCATTGCAGTGAGCGCCCTTTGAGCCTTTGCAGTCAGCAGAGTTAAAGATCTTGTCGTTAAAGACAATACTCCTGACTGCGTTGGCCTCCATCAAGAGGGTAGGGGACCTGCAGGCATTTTCGGTCGACGAATCGTGCCTGGAATTCGGGTCCGGTAACTCTCATGTGATCATGAGACCCCGGCCTGGATATGTGCCCAAGGTTCCCACTACTCCCTTCCGGGACCAAGTGGTGAGCCTGCAAGGCAGACCCAGCCCTAGCTTTTCTCTGTCCCGTCCGTGCTCTCCGGACTTACGTGGACAGAACGCAAAGCTTGAAGAACCACTGAAGCACCAAAATGGGTGCTATATAGCACTTAAAAAGGTTCCCCTATGATTACGAGCCAAGAACCACTTTTGGTGCCATATAGAACCTTTTTTTTTTTTTGAGTGTATTTTTGATCAAATAAATGCATGCTTCATAAGCATTAGAGACTTCTTTCAAAAACATTAATTCAAATATTAATGTGTCTGTAGCCTATTTATAGCATCTGAGCAGAAATTTGCGAACAAAAGCTTTATTGATGTGACACTAGGCTATTT
Source organism: Romanogobio albipinnatus (assembly GCA_023566225.1). Lineage (NCBI taxonomy): Eukaryota > Metazoa > Chordata > Actinopteri > Cypriniformes > Gobionidae > Romanogobio > Romanogobio albipinnatus. The sequence continues at coordinate 31,767,502 of CM042240.1, read as the reverse complement.
TACAGTAAACACTTCATAATCTTTCCAAAACAGGCCAAATAAATCTTGTCTAAACAGTCTTATGTCTATGACATTTTATGTAGCGTATTTGTTATATTATAGAGCCTATAAATGTTAATCTGCAGTTTAATACATCACACAGAGACATGCAGGATTCATATTTTTTAACAATTAATATGTCACTGACATTGGGTAAGGTGATCTCCTAGATTTCAAACATGCACCTTCTGCAGTTCAGCTAGTTCAATACTGATCTTCTGCACTGATCTGAAAACCCTTTAAATTATCTTGAACTCTCACAGAACCCACATATTATGGCAACATATCCTGCTCAGATATCTCTGAGATTTCCTTTAGGTGTGTCCTCTCACAAATGACCACTTCTCCTTTTGAGAGCTCCTGTGAATAAACAGTTTATTCTCCAAATGGAAATTAAAAACAGAAATTGAAAAGCAAAGAGCAGGCAGAAAAATAGTCGCACAAAATTTCACACGTTTAAGAACCCTCCAAAAATATCCACTGTTTTATAATGCACTGTAATATAATGAAATGTTTCCAATTTATGTGTTGCTTGTTTTTGTCCATATTTTTCTTGACTATATTTTTGAATGGCCATCACTGTAAAAAGATGCTTTTTGGCATCTATTTATTGGTATAATTGGCACAAAGCTACAGCCAAACCTTGAGCCACAGTGTTTAGACTTTTTTTGGGGAAATCTGTGAACTCTGCAATTAGCTTACTTTGTCCTATCTCAGTTTAATTAAGTATTTTAGCAGCATTAAGAACAGGTGCAAAAATGTATTTGGAGTTTATGTCAGTATTAATTGGCATTTCCCAGTGGCTTGCATGGGCATGCATACACATGCTCAAATGCACAAATACACAATAGCGTAAGCAAAATGGGAAATGTTTCCCTTGCAGTGCAAAATGAATACACTAGGGAAAGAAAAGAATACTGCTTCAAGCTCCAGTGTGGGGGAAATCCACACACCTGACTTAATATACCCACATAGTATCAGATTCTCTGCCACCCCATTAGATATCTGTTAAAGAGCTGATGTTTAGCCCATTGTATTATGTATGGCTTTCCAAGCAAATGTCACTGCACATAGAGAAATAAACCTTTGATCAGTGCTCTTATTTGAGGATAATGGGGCTGTAGTGTAAAGAATGGACTTTGCTCTCAACCACTGAATTAAGATCTTAGAACAGACTTGTTTTTATTTTTGATGTTGGTTGGTAATAGTGCTTCAGTCTTTCGAGGCGTGCTCTCTACAAATGTTGCTTTTTGACCTTAATGACTGGATCGCTGGTGTGTTAAATCACAGAAACCCCTTCGGTTCTGGGCAAGTAGTGATCATTGCTTGTCAAACCTTCAGTTTGCCAATGATACTTCCAATTTTTTTGTACTAATAAATTGGCATTGATGTTTCTGAATTGTGAGTGTTGAGTAGCTGGAAGGACATCATTCAGTCAGTGCCTACTGAAGGAGTTATTCAGGACAAGAGGAGTTTAAAGATGTAAAACGTGCTCTGCCAGTTCTTTGATGCTGTGGTTCATTCTTTATATTTTCGTCTCTGCCTTTTGGTTCCCATGGCTCAGCTGCCCTCTTCAGGCATTAGGAATTTCCAAACATATATTAAAAAAAAAATATTTACACAGGACCATTTCCAGCTTATGGTGAACCGCCTCGGCTCTCATTTGAGATTTTGAATACACCAATAGATACGGAACCAAGCCTTCAAGCTCAGTAAAAAGGCAAAGGTATTACTACGAAATTGCAGAATAAATATTTATTTGAAAATACCTCCTCAGTGGCAGTCAGTACAGACAGTGTGTATTGTTCAGAGGGATCTCTGCCCTGATGAAGGTTGTAAAAAAAATCACCCAGAAGGTGGTTTGACTGAATAACAACACAATGGCTGCCTGATATGAGCGGATTTAGCCTGCAGGAAGCATAAGCAAACTATAAACACACATCTGAGGCATTCTACTGACAGAAAAAGCAAACAGTTTAAAGTGTGGGATATTAGAAAGGTATCAAATCTTTAAACCTTAAAAGGTTTAAATACTCTCAGATCAGATCATTTTACAGAGTTCAAATGAGCCTAAAAGTCTGGCTAGAAAGCTAAAGAGAAAATAGTGCTAGATTTATTACATTGGTAAGTGTACATGCACAAATTTATGCTATCAATGATAACACATTAGGCGTATAAGTATGTGTAAAAAAAAAAGTTACTGTATGGTTTTGATTGAGTAAAATGTCTGACTTATCCAGAATGTTTAACAGACTTGCTGACTCATAGGAGAGAACATCTTGTCCCACACCTCCAGTTTTATGATACCCCTGCCCAAAGGACACATGGTGGCCCTGATGTCTAGGCATTTGCCCTCAAAGTTAATGCCTGACCCATTGGCCTCCTCCCTAACAAAGCCTTGCTGATTTTTTTGATAGTACATTTCTTTATAAAGGGCCTGGTCACACGCCTTTCCTTTCGGGTAGATACCTACTGCAAACCAATTCTTATACAGATTGTAGTCCCAGGGGACAGAAAACATTATGGCCAGGGTCTCAATATAGTCATTTTTGCTTCGCTCGAACAGGTCGTAGGTCAGAACCCCCACGCTGCCGGTGGCGTTAGCGCTGGACTTGCTGAAAGTGCATACTTCAGTCTTGAGGGGACGCACCGTGGGCTGAGGTGGGTTGGAGGTTTCGCCACTGTCCAGATAGATCCTGTGGGATTTATACGCATGAATAATATGCAAGCACACATATACGCATTCTTATTAATACACAACATGCATATTTAAAGGGATAGTTCACCCCCAAAAAATGTATTCTATACCATCATTTACTCACCCTAATTGTGTCCCAAACATCTATGACTTCAACTGAACACAAATTAAGATATTTTGAAGAATTTTTCCACAAAAAAAAGTCCATAAAATTATTCTATGGGGTCCAAAACAACATTGTATGGCAATTTTTCTTTTTCAAAATGCCTTTTTTTGTGTTTCACAGAAGAAAGAAAGTCATACAGGTTTGGAGCGACATGAGGAAATTTCCATTTTGGGCTGAACTATCCCTTTAAATGCATTTCATACTCATTTACGTAAATGCTTATACATGTTAAGAGACAAAGTTTTAGTTTTGGATATTAGTTGTAGTCTCACTTTGGGTTGATGAGGCAGTAGTTGCTTGTCAGGTTGGTGATCTCTATTGTAGCGTGTCTCTTGCTGCTCACATTGGCAGCGGCAGCCTCAGCAGACTCAGTCATGATGGTGGACGATAGATATGATTGACAGCTGAATCAGAGAGAAGTAGAGAGGAGAGGGATGGTGTGAGAAAAGAAGTCTGCACCTCAGTAAAAAGAAGTGAAAGTGAAGTGCAGTTACACTACAGGGCTGCAGGGAAAATACAATAACTTTTCTCTTGTTTTTCTATGATTTACAGTTTGCGGTTACAGGTTAATTGGGTAAAGCTTTAGATTACGGCCCGGAAAGTACTGCGTAAGTAAAGAGAATTTACAGCATAATTTTCGGTAATTATAGTGTAACTATAAAGTAAGTATGTGTAGGTATAAGGGAACAATATGTAATATTGAGGGAATAAAGGGGTAACTATCAGGAAAATTAACACATTATTTATACTGTAAGTATTTTTTAATTAAAGGGTAATTATCCGTGTAGTTACAGGGTAAGTATGAATCTGCGGGCTGTAAATTAAAGTGGTTCTTGTTCCCCTCTTGTTTCGTGTAGTTACAGGGTAAGTATGAATCTGCTGCTGTAAATTAAAGTGGTGCTTGTTCCCCTCTTGTTTCGTGTAGTTACAGGGTAAGTATGAATCTGCGGGCTGTAAATTAAAGTGGTGTTTGTTCCCTTCTTGTTTCGTGTAGTTACAGGGTAAGTACAATATAAACACGTACACAATCTGATATCACTCAGAAAACTTTATTTAAAAAAAAAAGTTTTTTAAAACAGATTTACAACACTTATTCGTTTCTCTTGCTTGGCTTTATCTTCGTCTTGTTCCTCTACTTTTTCGTCCTTGCCACAGATGAAATTTAGGAAGGAATCCCATGTCTCTAGCTATCCTATTATGTAACTACACTGAAAATACAGTGCACGCATAAATGTCCTCACCGGTTACTTGTCTTTCACCCTCATGCCTTCCAAGATGTATATACGACTTAATTTCTTCATATGAACACAGAAAAATAAATAATCTCTGCTAATGAAAACTCATTTGGGTTCCTAAAAGTTCAAGCATCAAACAGCACATACAGCAATAACTACAGTAATCCATACGATCCCAATGGATGAATCAATGTCTTATGAAGTGAAACGATAAGTGTTTGTAAGAAAAATAACAATATTTTACATTTTTTAAACGGTAGACTATAGCTTCCGACCAGCAGTCATCTGCATGAATGAGAGGGTTGAGTTCACGCTTGACGTTACTTGAAGCGTGACGTGAGCGCGCAGAGAAACTCTGGTCATGCGGATGTTGGATGCTGTCGGTTTTTATTTTTTTAATGCTCACAACAGTATACAAACAATAACATAATATATGTTAATAGCAATGAGAAACAAACAAGACTAGAAGACAGAGACACCAGTTCTCGTGTGTGTTTCAGATTAAACTTTCGCGAGAACGTCATGAAAGCTTGAAGCTTCTTTACTCATGCACGCGCTGGTAACAGCTGATCGGATGCGAAAAGATTAGTGAATTATGAGAGCATTTATTGGTGTACTTTTTATTTTAATAAATAATAATACAAAATATCAAAAGACCTGGGATTCCTCTTAAGATCCATCAATGGAAATAACGATAAAGAAGAAGAGGAACATGAAGAAGAAGAAGACAAGCAAGAGAAGCAAAAAAGGGACAAAACGTGCCTCTTTCTGTCCGGATGTTATTATTTGAAATGAAAAGTTTATTTTAAAAAAATGAATATGTGTCAAATCTGTTTTGGATTTAGTTGTTTGTCAAATAAAAATTTCCGAGTGATATCAGATTTTGTATGTGTTGTTTATTGTACTTACCCTGTAACTACGTGAAACAAAAGGGGAACTAGAACCACTTTAATTTACAGCCCGCAGATTCATACTTACCCTGTAACTACACAAAACAAGAGGGGAACAAGCACCACTTTAATTTACAGGCCGCAGATTCATACTTACCCTGTAACTACACAAAACAAGAGGGGAACAAGAACCACTTTAATTTACAGCCCGCAGATTCATACTTACCCTGTAACTACACAGATAATTACCCTTTAATTAAAAAATACTTACAGTATAAATAATGTGTTAATTTTCCTGATAGTTACCCCTTTATTCCCCCAGTATTACATATTGTTCCCTTATACCTACATGTACTTACTTTATAGTTACACTATAATTACAGAAAGTTATGTTGTAAATTCTCTTTACTTACGCAGTACTTTCCGGGCCGTAATCTAAAGCGTTACCGTTAATTGTCTTCTTAATTACTGAGCTGAATTAATATGTTGAATTCAATATTTTATTCTTGAAAAACACCCTGTACTTCTGTGTGTGTCCAAGCACTACAATATAAAATGTAGAAGCATTAGATTAAAGTTCACATAGCTCTTCTCAAGTCCATTTCTGCCCCTCTTTTATTACTATTCTCAATGTTAACAAGCAAATAAACAGGGTCACAGTAATTACACGCAAAAACCTCCACCTCAAAAACCACTGTGCCTGTAGCAATCTTCAATTTTATAATGCTCTGCTTTAAAAGAGGCAGCAAAGAGTGTGAAATTGTGTTGCTCGCTCAAGTGTCCATAACTGAATAAACTGAATAAACAAAGTCGTGCCATGCTCTAATTTTAATATGGAAATAAAACAATATTTTAGCATTTAGTTTTGATTATTAAGTTATGATTATTAAGCATATTTCATCTCCATGAGATTGAAGGCTTACCTCTGTGGTACTCCGGAGTGTGTGTATATGTGTAGCTCAGTAACAGAGCGTCCCGAAATAGTCACTGCGTATTTACTCTGTCCCTTTCCCTGTATTCATGATCAGCAACAAGAATAGTACATACCTACCTCAAAAAAAGCAAGCTTATTCATATTTAGTGTACACCCTCTTTATGCACAGACACAGGCGCACACACACACACACACACACAGCTCAAGAGGTATCACTGACATGGGTGGGAAAATGTTCCACACCCATAACTAGCAGTTAGATTTCTTCACCAGAACAGTGAAGTTGCATGCACAGATTTGTCTCGGAAATGACAGGAGTACATTTTAGGTGGGGCTCATTGATGATTAATAATAGTGATTTGTTTTTATAGCATAGAGTTATGATTGTAGTTTGCTTTTTTAATTATGAAACTTTAAGCTAGGGTAAAGAAAGGGTTTGGGTGGGAATTTTTGTTCTGTGATATTTGTGATATGTTTTGAATAACAAGCCCAGAAATATTTTCATTCCATTCCTGCTTGAACCACAATGGGAAAAAAGTTGTTTCTAGAAAAACAAAATGAAGGCAACAGTTTGCAGATTTGTTTTGAATGCAATTCATCATTATTGCAACAATTGTCTATTCATATTTAATGGATAGTTCACCCAAAAATTAAAATTCTTTCATAATTTAGACATGCTCAATTTGTTCCAAATCTGTATAAATTTCTTATTATGTCCATCCATATCCATCCATCCATCCATCCATCCATCCATCCATCCATCCATCCATCCATCCATCCATCCATCCATCCATCCATCCATCCATCCATCCATCCATCCATCCATCCATCTAATCTCTACACAGTATATATATATATATATATATATATATATATATATACACACACAAAATTTACTTTAATAAAAACATCTGCAACATAAAGAGTACCTTACTTAAGTAACAGTAGCAAAAATGACTTTGCTGCAACCCTTGAACAAAAGTCTTAGAGTAGCTGATTTTAACAGTGCAGTTGATTTGTGAGAAGAGCAATCACATTTATTTTCTAAAGTAAAACTGAACACCTCAATATTGCAATAAGTCAAGGTCGACACAACAGCCTCTTAAACGTCTAGATTAAGCTCAAGTGTTCAAAAAGGGCATAAGTAAAATCATATCATTCAAAAAGGTCTTCAATATAATATTTATTAAATAATGTTAACTATAATTAAACCATAACAAATTCAAAGCCTACTTGCACTGGATGCCATATCCTCATCTCAAATATAAAACACTAGTTGCTAATCCACTCACACATTCATGAAAAGTATCCTTGTTTACCAGTGTGGGTGAGTAAGGGCAAACGCACAAGATATAGTACCTTCAATGCCTTCTGCTTCTTTTTTTTAGCAGAAATAAACCACTACAGAAAAAGTTAGGTGCCATGCAAAATGTAATGTGTCATTGCATTATTCGTCACAAATATATTGGAGTAAAGAGTACATATACTTATTAAAAAATGTTGTCAAGTATAGAGAGTAAAAGTTGGTAATATATTTGATACTCAAAGTATAAAGTATCCGTGTGTTTGTGTGTGTGTGTGTCTGTGTATGTATGTATGTATATATATATATATATATATATATATATATATATATATATATATATATATATATATATATATAGAATGAATAGGCTACCACAGAGTATTCAAAAGATTCATTTTTTTTATTTAGACACATTTTTGGACAGTACGAATGCAGGTATTAATACAGACATCAAAAAGTGACATCAACATTTGAAAGCACAAAGCCATGTTTATTATTATTTTGCATATGATGAATAAGATCACGTAAAATATATGAAACAATTTTGAATTACTTAAAGCTGAGTTTGTTTATTATTTAGCCCATCTTATCATACACCTCTAGCTTAATAATAGCCTTGCCCACATTAGACATTGTCGCCCTTAAGTCTACTTTCTGTCCTCTGTGGTTGACTCCAGATCCCACTGCATCTACACGGGTGAACTGGCTGAAGTCCTTTCCCTCATACATGTACTTGTACAGAGCCTTGTCACATCCACGGCTGCTCTCAAACAACCCAATGCCCATGACATTCTTGTAGAGGTGGTAGTCGAAGGGAACAGAGAACAGAATGGCCATGCGCTCGGTGCACATATGATTCTGCATGTGGAAGAGGTCATAGGTCAAGACGCCCACGGCCCCAGTGGCAGTGTTGTCATCCTTAGTGAATGAGCAAACCTCGGTATTGGCGGTGCGGATGGAAGGTTGGGGAGGATGGCAACTGAACCCACTGGACATGTAGACTCTGAGAGAAGTTCATAGTTGACATTTGTCAATAATGTATTATAGAGATGTACAATTACAGTAAATAACAGAGTAAATGAACGGAATTTGCCCAACAATTGAAAAAACCTAAAGAGTTTTTCTCTGGTAATTTAGTTTACTTTAAGTTTACTTCATGTAAATGTAAAATATATCTGCATATTCTCAGGCATAATTGTCTCCTTACTTTGGGTTGATAAGGCAGTAAAAACTGGTAACGTTGGTGATCTCCACTGTACAGTTCCTGTTAGTGTTTATAGTTGCTGACACGGCCTCTGCAGTCTGCATGTTGGCGCTACTTCTGTGAGGGTCATGAAAGAATAAGAAATGGACAAAGTCTTAAAGGGACGGTTCACATAAAAAAAATGGTTTAATTTACTCTTTAACTTAGGTCATTCCAAACCTGTGTGACCTTTTTTCTTACATTGGACACAAAAGGAGATATTTAGCAGAATGTCCAAGCTGCTTTCCCCCCATATAATATAAGTGGATGGGGCCAGATGTCATCACCATCACTTAGATTGTATTTAAAAGTGTAACTCGGGCATTCGGCTATACATTAAGGAAATGACAGAATTTTCATTTTTGAGTGATTTTTTCCTTTTAAGCAGATCAATTATATAGCTTTGACTGTCATGTGCTTAACACTTACACACCAAAAAAGGCAAAGTCTAGTCTGTTTTCCTGTCAGTAACTAGCCAGTAAATGTGTGACAGCAGGTACAGGTAGACAGATGAGTGTTTTCTACAGTTTTAGCTAAGGCACTAAAAAATATCTCTAATAACAGGCCTGATAGTACGGTAGAATAGGCAAGACACTTGCGTGCTCCATATGGCTCAGAGAACTAAATTGCTAGCACAGACAAACGGTGATTCAGTGAGCTGAGAATCTAAGACATGCACCAGCAAACATAAGCAAAAAGACTTTTCACCAGGGTCAATGCTAATTTCTGTATTTAAGATAAAAGCTTTTTTATTTTACTTTTTACAGTGCACACATGAAGTTTAACACAAACTGGTTAATAAGTACCTGACAGTACCTGCTAGTAAGAGATGCTGCTGCTGCTGAGAGAATTGAGGGTTTGCTCCTCTTCTGTTTCAGCGTAGATGAACAAAGTGGTGGGTGAATGACAGAAACACTTGACACTCAAAAACCTGCTTGATAAACACAGGCGTGTCCTCTTCTTTCCCCTCCAATGCTGACAGGAAACTGCAGAAACATTTGTGGGAGAGTTTGATGGGAGTTGACACAGTTAGATTGACTAACTGCTTTCATAAATCTTCATCCACAAAGCTCTATTGAGGGAATTCATTGGCACACAGCCCATGAATTTCATAAGAATTTTCGCCCATGTTTTTATTTCGTAGGAAAACAAAAAAATCACTGACTAATTCTGCAACAATTCACATTTTTTTAATAGGTAGATAAATGACTCGGTGCTAATGAAAACAGCATGACATAATGTTGTTATGAAATGCTATGTTGGTTACAATGCAAATATTGAAACTGCAATTAATGATGAAAAGTACCAGATCCACCAACGCCCAAAACATTTGTGAAAAGTAAGAAGGAGTTATAGAGGGCTTTATAACAGAGTGCAAGGACAACTGGAGATTATAGCACAATTGTGAAATGTTTGCCTACACTATATAATCAAAGCGTGTTAGAACGTCTCTCTCCTAAGAGTGATAGTGTGTGATTGAACGTATCATGGTCCGATGAAGCAAGAGAGAGTGAACGCACACAGCCGCACCCTTAGCGCTGAGTGTTGAGTGAACCTGCATGTACAGGCATTTCCCCTTCGTTCCAACACATTTTTTAACTCGCATACGAGACTGTGTATGCATACTTTGCAGAAATATATTTAGGATCAGAGATGTATAGTAACAAAGTAGAACTACTTCACTACTGTACTTAAGTACTAAAAGGCGATATCTGTACTTTACTAGAGTATTATTTTTTATCACTTTTATATTTTCGATGAGTTTAAAACTTTTACTCTGATATTTTTTTTATGTGCTGCATCGTTACTCGTTACAATTATAAAAATTTTACAAATCATTCCATTCCAAACCCACATTACCACTGCCAGAACGATAGATGGCAGTTTGATGAAGCTGGCACATCATTGAGCGAATCAAGCGATTAAGAAGACTGCGCGTGCTCCCGTTCTGCCTTTTGATCAGCTTAAGATGGACAAACCAAAAACACCACCTTCCACCCCTTCCACAACTTCAAGTGATCGTGGCCGTGGCCCTACTTAGAGTCCATGTTCTTATATGTCGGAGTGAAAGATAATTCATATAGAATGAAGTGCTTACTCTGCTGCCCGAAAGATTGAAAAATAATGGTTGAAATAATGGCCTTCAAAAATTCACAGTCGAATTTGAACAAACATATCAAGGTAAGTTATAAATATTATCACAAATCACACCAGCTTGAGTTCAGTAAGCCCTTTTGCTAACTAGCGACATGCTGCGGTGTTCACTTAACGTTAACTAGCTGGCTATCATAAAGGCTGTCGTGTTGAATGGTGTTTTTGACCCATCATCACTAATGTCAACTTTCTCTTATTTTATGACATAGCCTACTGTTGCCAAAAATAAATTGTAGAGCATGTCTCCTTTGGTGCTGCTTAATGCATTACATGCCCGTTTTTATAGTGTAGTAATGTTTTATAGGTTAATGGTAGTATAGATTGACACTGATCTAACTAATGCCAAAGCCTTATTTGTTTGGTGAGTATTGTAGAATAGAATGACTGACTGCTGCGTTTCTCAGGGCGAATGAGAGAGAGAGAGAGAGAGAGAGAGAGAGAGAGAGAGAGAGAGAGAGAGAGAGAGAGAGAGATGCGCGCGCGCATTCACCGTCTTAAAATAACAAGAGCGCAGTCTTGCTCTCAAATTGCTCTCTATTTGTTTACATAGTTAATGTGCACTGTGAAGTAACATATACAAAAAATGAACAGCTGTATTTTTATTAACTAAGATTAACAAAGATTAATAAATACAGTAACAAATGTATTGATCATGGTTAGTTCATGTTAGTTGTTAGTCTAATACATTAACTAATGTAATGTTAACAAATCAAACCATATTGTAAAGTGTTACAAACAAATAATTTACTCAGAACACCTCTTGAAATGAGAATATAAGTGTACTTACCCCAATAATAAAAACAATATGATGTTCAAACTTTTGACTACTTTCTTTAATAACTACATAACAAAATACTTGTACTTTTACTTTCAGTACTTGAGTAGTACATTTTAAAATAAACTACTTGCAATACTTAAGTACAAAAAATGTTGAATACTTTAGTACTTCTACTTAAGTGTGGTGCTTAAAGAGCACTTCAACTTCTACTCAAGTCACTTTTTTGATAGAGTACTTTTACTCAAGTCTGGATCTGTAGTACTTTATACATCTCTGTTTAGGATGCACTAACATCTCTGACGGTTCAGGGCCCTCAATTACTTTCCAACAGGGGGCAGCACATAAACACCTATTCACCCCATTAATCCTCTTTCCCCACCAGCATTTTTAAACATTTTCAAAAAATGTTGTTGTATGCATATCTGAACATGCAATATATCAAAAGAATGAACAGACCCTCTGTTTTTAAACATAAAAAGTTTTATTCTAGCTTCTTTTTTATCAACACTTGAATATGGGTAAGTTTCATAAGAAAAAGCAACATTTTAAGCAAAAAGCTGAGAAAATCGTGTGTTTTTGTCAAAAACTACATCCAGATCAGATTCAGAATGATGATCAGAACATAGATGGAGTAGATCGAGTCCATCAATGCCCCCTAAGGTTGCACAGTTCTATACCTCATCCTTGGTCGGCATTTCTGCAGTTTTTATTTATATGTTGTTTAATGTTGATGATCACGTTATTTTACATATCCCTCTATGGTACGGTGTTGCCTCCAGACAACATAGTCTATTTTAGTTTATTTTTAATAAAATGAAACACCAATTTATTGTTCAAACCTATCTCAGGAAAGAAGAACTCCAATACTAATCAATGAAAGTGCAAAAAAAGTGGTCACATGACCCACAGGGGTGTTTCAGCACGTGCACAGGTCACATGGCTCCATATTTTCCAATGAAAAGTGCAATTTTCACAAATTTCTTTCCAGTAAATAACCCACAAAAAATAAGAGTCCCCTTCTCTGAGTATTTTCAAGAATTTTACATATAACAAAAAACTGTGTGTTGCCTCAAGGCAACATTGGACCATAATGGAATCGCATAAGGCCATACCAGACACACTGGGTTGGATACAAATAGTATATTTGTAAGGAAAAGAGCTAGAATTCTCTAAATATATTTGCATTTTTTCATGATTTTGTAATGCACTTATAAGAATAGTAATTCACATACTATAACTGCACATATTATGATCTGCACATTTTCTATAGCACTTAAAAAGGTATAAAACACAACTGCCAGTTGATGAGGACGAGGAGTCATACTGTGATGAGGAAGATGAGGGTCATAGTGACAATCCGGCAGGGAGAGAGTGAGGGTGAGATTGAAGATGGAGATGAGGATGAAGATGGATATGATAACTTGATATAAATTGATATGATGGTTTGTATTACACTTGTGTTCCACGATGGTACAATGTTGCCTGAGAGCAACAACTGAATTTGAAATGTTACTTTTTGTTAAATATGAAATTTGTAATACATGTAAAACTGGATAAATATGTTTGTTCAGGTGTCTGGTAAAAGAAATGTATGTTTTCAATAAATATATGTATTTTTTCCACATGAAAATATCAAATGTTTCAATTTGTCCGTGGTGCAGGAAAAACACCACAAATATTTTTTTACTCATTGAAATCATATTGCGTACCATAGAGGGATATGCATCTGCTTACAAGCTATCACTTTCTGCTTCTTTTTTTCTTGTGTTTTGATCCTGAACTCTTTCAGAAGATGTGTCATAGTGCCCCCTACTGTATAACAGTGAAAACATGGAAAGCCGTAATTCTCCAAGTGTGTCTGACTGCATCCAGCAGTACTACAAACCACACCCCTACCTCAAGATACGCCCCCTATAATGAAAAAGCCATGCAATGTCATCAGAGCCCCTCTGCTGATGTCATCACTAGTACTGCTCTTCTTCTGCTTTACTTTCCTCGCTTTTTAAGCTTCACTATCACCACCTAGTGATAAGCCATACAGATCGTATAACATAAGTCATACTGTTTGTTTTCCTCAGTTTTTTATTTTAAATATTAAACTCTATTTTGAATATGAAATATGAAACTCTGTATTTTAAACTCTATATTAATACACTTAACAAAGAGTGTATTAGTCTGGTTGCATAATTTATTTTATGTTTTAATAATAGCTGTTATTTCATAAGATTCGAAAGCAATATAATCTTAAAAACATTTAATACATAAAATAATTTACTTCAAAAGATTGTTTTAGTCAATAACATCCATGCTTGTTTCTTCACAGGAGGTGTAATTTGTTGTAGTAGGTGTAACTTGGAGGGGCGTGTTTTTTCAGGGACGCAGATAGATCCTTCTCAAAATTTCCGTCATGGGTTAAGTCAAAGAGTTAAGAAATCCTTAATCTGAGAAACTAAATATCAAAAGCTAACCTTATGATTAGATGTATTTCAGTGTAAAGTCCAAATAGTAAAGTTTTTCAATATATATATTTTTTGTCCCATAGCAGAGAGACATTACAGAAAGAAGTTGTACAGGTTTAAAGCAACATGAGGGTGGGTTAATGATAACCGTATACTTTGAATTTTGGGTGAACTACAGTACCTTATTATTTTTTTGTATGTGACACAATTTTCATTTTAATTCTTTCCCCATCCTCATCCTTATTTGAACTCAAGTCTATTTTGTGTTCACTGAAAGTACATTTAAAGATCCAACATAGCCGTTGAGCATTTTTAAATGCATTAATACAAATTATTTTGTATTGTTCTGATTATAAATGCTCCTTCAGAGTAGTTCCCATAAGCCATTGATTTATTTCCCCCCTCTTTACAGTGACCGAGAAAAGCTTTTGGAACTAGTGCAACTATAACTATCCAATAAAACACTTGATTCACATTTGCTCCACCAGCCAAAGTAATTCAGCATCGGCTGAATCCTTTCAAAGGAAATCAAAAGCTAACCTTATGATTAGATGTATTTCAGTGTAAAGTCCACATCCCATTACCTGAGCCAATGGAGGCTCTCTAAATGCATAGAGCTGCCGTGCGTCTGAAAGGCTAAAGATTAATCCCTGGAGCCTATGGAGCTATTCACAGGTAGGGCCTTTCAGATGATGGACTAATAGGTATCGTTCTGGGTGTGTGTGTGTGTGAGTGTGTGTGGTGGGGGGGTTATGCAAACACAAGTGATTACACACAGTCAGGCTGTATGCAGCAATCGCTGTGTGTGTGTGTGTGTAAGGGGGTTGGAGTCGTCAGTTGATTGATTGTTAAGGGGGGTGAGAGGTTCCACACGCTCACTTTGTGATGAATAGGCTGTCAGATGCCCTCCAAGTACCCTAACAAGGCCATGGTAAAACAGGCATTTAAGTGATTACACCAAACGTGTAAATATTAAACGTCCATTATGGAGGGATTATATATGCTGCCACTCCGCAGCTGAGAGGCGAAGGAGGAAAAAAAAGACAGTGATGTGGGGATGAGAGAAAAATGTAATAGAAAAAAGGACAGGTGCTCAAGCTACGTATTTGTTGTTTCACGCCTGACTAATGTTTTTCTGTTTATTCTCCACAAGGACCAAATCCCAGGCATTAATCACATTTTGAGGTGTGTTTTGTGTGTGGGGGGGCATTTTGTGTGTGTGTGTGTGTGTATGTTTGTGTATCTGACGCTTTAATTTGCCCGGGCATGTTACCGCATCCCCAAATTCAAATTAGCCAAGATAAAGAGCATTTGCAGAAATGCAGTCTGGGGCTAGGGAATGTGTGATTATTTATCTTTTATTTAATGATGATTTGTGCAGTGTGCCCTTTAATTCCTCTGCAGCCCGGTAATCGATTGGGCGGTGTGCAACATGAATACATTTGCGTCCTCTCCAGGTAGCAAGAGCGAGGCTGTAATCTGCAGGAATTATTTAAACTCACCTGTCAAAAAACAGAAGACTAAGAAGATAGTGTTTTCCTTGAAGCGATACAGAATTATATTGGATATTCAAGAACTTGCACAATTTTGACTCAAACTAGTTTATGCCAAAGATTCTGCTGAGAGTGGGAAAATCGTGACAGTTTTGATTTGTAAAGTGTGTCATCACATGAATTTCAAATAATAAATAAATAAATAAATAAAGGAAACAGGTCAAGTTGAGCAGTTTATAAACCAAACTGGGAATTTTATTTAAAAAAAAGGTTAAAGTGAGAATTATGATGTGAGGTGGCTGTGCATGTGATTTCAATACATTTACATTTTTTATTAGTTCTATAATGAAAAATTTATATCTCTTGTGGTATCTATTGCTTCAGAAATGTATCCATTTAATACAGTTGAATCAAACATTTTTCCTTCCTTCCATAGTTTAGTTGTCCTATTTGGGACAACTGTCTTGTTTTCCCCTCCATTTCCATTTATCTTTAAAAATGTCTTTCACAGTTCCTGTTTGTCTTCTAGTTCTCTCTTTCTGTAAGATTCTGTCACGTTTTGGCTCTGCTACCTCTGATTACTCCCCAAAAATTGGCTCTAGTCTCTCTATTCTTTAAAGCCAGGGCAGTTATCATACCATTGTTTCCATCCTATTCGTCTCTTCCTTTTGTTCTTCTGTCAGTGTTGCTCTTCTTGGTTTGTCAGGAGGACAGTTCCTTTGTGTTACCGTGGCTATTATGCTGTCCTCTACAGCATTTATAAAGTAAACACTAAAGCTTTACTTAAAGGGGTAGTTCACACAATTTTGTTTGTAAAAACTGTCAACTCCAACTGCCCAAAATCTGCAGTCTTTCAGCTACTATTGTCGACTCGTACTGAAAATCGGGGCAAAAGTTGTGTATTCCAGCCTTAAGTTGACATGTACTTGGAAGTCTCCTTGGAAGTCAGGAGAATGTTTGTTGGGGGAGCATCAAAATAAAGTGTTAGGAGATATTAAGCAGACAAATACTCTAATGACTGGTAGTTGACATGTAGTTGCAAATGTACTTATAGTTAGTAGGTCTAAAGTGGACTATCAACATAAAGTGTAACCCCAAATTCGTTTCTGCCTATAAAAAAGAAAATGTTGCATTATGTTGTGTTCTTGCCGATACAATTTTGATTTGATTCAACATTACAATTGGACCTCATTTGCTAAACAACCAATAATATATAATATACCATTATTAATTTATTACAAATGCCTACACTTATACAGTACAGTACAATAATACAGTACAATATCAACAACCAGTAAGTATACAGTCTGATGTCTCTCAAACTGAATTCACAGTAACGGTTCACAGTTCATTTTGAATCGGACATAACGGAAAAATGATTCAGTAAGAGAAAAACGGTTCAGTAAGAGAGTCATTTGCAAACTCAGTAACAGCTTTGAATCACTGAGTCACTGACTAAGTTTGAGTCAAATTGCGCATCTGTTTCATAATTGTTTTTTTACTGATTCATTACAAAGAACCTGTTCATAAGAGTAATTTATTTGCAGATTGGAGGCAAAGCAAACGTTTTCCAGATTGTCGTCAGTTGCAACTAGATTTTAAATAATGAATCTTATATAGATTTTTAAAGATTTTATATTAGTCAGATTCTTTTTTGTTGTTGGTTGTTGTTACATTTGCAAACATTTTTGTCGCCTTCTAGAGGCTGAATCCCCATGAGGATGAGTGAACGTTGACATAATTGTCGGAAAAGATTAAAAATGGAACCATAATGAGAAAAGAAAAAAAGTGTTGAGTGAAAGGAGACAGAAAGGAAAGTGAAGAGAGGACGATAAATCAATACTTTCTTGTCTTGCACTTCAGTCAACGTGCATACATGGATGATATTTCCTCACCTTATATGTTCTCTCATGCCTCTCTGCTTTTTCATCCCTCATTCACTGGTTCGCCTTTCCTCCACAGACGTATCCTCTCATCCCTCCTTTATAAGAAATATAATCCCATTGATCTGAAAACCAATGGGAAGCCTTTCTCTGTAAACACACGGCCGTTCAATACGAGGCCAGGGACTCTATTGGGAATTAACAACAGGTGTGTGTGTGTGGTAATTACTGTAAGTTGTGTGTGCATGTGTTCTATATCTGACTTTTTAGATCCTGAGTGGCTTAGAATCAATTATATATCTTATTGCCTTCCTGTCTTGTCACCCCTCATCTCCAACACGCGTACACATCATCCCGATGTCAACCGAGGGCATGAACGCCCACGTGTGTGTGTGTACGTGTACATTTTGTTCGATTTCTCTCACTCCCACCAGTGCAATTAAGCGTTGTGCTCAGTGGACGAGGGGATCAAAGGTGTGATGGTTCTCTTTTGACTAGAGATGAATGCGGAGTGACGGCACAAACGGACCAGTATGAGTGTGGTTATGGATTTCTACCCCCGTTCCCACTCTCCCTAGCCTGTCGCTCCCATCGCAGGGTGTGCAAATGTTTAACAGTATTCATATCTCTGCGTAGTGTGTGAGCGTGTGTGTCTCAGCAGAGTGAGAATATGTGTTGTGACAGGCCGTGGCCTTAAAGAGAGCGGAGTACTTTCCTTTCCTCAGACCGATCCTAAATCATCAGCAGACACTTTAAAAGGCCACCACACAGCTTTTTACTCAGTCTCTGTCACTGTACACGAGTCCTGTTTGTGAGAATTGGGACACATGAGACTGTCCATCTTTGTGCTCCATTATGCACAAAACATTTACACAGTCGGTCACACATCCTTTGCAGTTTGCAGCCTTTTATTTATGCACTTTTTTATATGGCAGAGGCTATATATTAGATAGATGCTATTTACACTAAGTTCAAATAACGATAACTGCTGTTTACACATAGTGTGAATAGCAACTAGATTCTATTTACACTAAGCCAAAATAGCATATTTTCTTAGCGATAATAGCTATTTACACTAAGTCAAATAACGATAGATGCTATTTACTAAGTGAAATAGCATACTAAGTGAAAATAGTGATATATTCTTGTGGCAAGCAGCGAGGCCGAGGGACCGTGAGAACGGGGCAAGGCCGGTGGCGTGATGATAATGAGCACCAGCTGCGTGCCGCACCGGTCTTGTGTCTCATGGAGGAGCTCAGACGCGTAAAAAGAGGACTGACGACAGTGAAGGACGAGAGAGGACCAGGCCTGGACTTTACATTATGTTTTGTTTACATTTTATTATGTGTGTCCGGCAGTCGTCCGTGAGGAGGCTGCCATTTTTACTTTTAGTTTGTTTATTTATTTATTAAAGTCTGTTGAACGTTCACCGGTTCTCACCTCCTTCTTCCCATATCAACATACTTCATTACAATTCTATCGTCAATTCCATGTAAAAGTAGCATTACTTTGCAATATGTGTAAATAGTAATTACATGCAATTTATACTTTATTTTGACAGATTCATACTATTTGCACCTCAGTATTGTTGTACATTAACAGGATGCAGTAATTACAGTGTAAATGATTATATTTATTAAAATTATTAAATGGATGCTGCCTTAATGGGTCAATAAAAGTTCTCCCTACACCTACCCTAACCCTACCCAATAAATGCTTTTATTATTATAAAACATTTCGTTAGGCATTTTATTTCCACTTTTAGAACATTTTCTTAATTTTTATTGAAAGTAAGTGCCTTTCCGATGTGATATGTAATGGGAAAAGGGAGAAGAGCAAGCTCGGCAAAAGGCTGTTTCGAACCCGAGTGATCGCGTTAAAACCTAGATCCTTATGCCTTACGCTTTACTGACTGCGCCTCTTTTTTAAATCTTGTTTGGCCCAAGCAGGCATTGTTAGGCGGAGCTAGTGCGGATAGCACTTGCCAACAAGGCACGCTATTTGCACTTGGTGTAAATAGACACTCTAAATATTTTTTTTTGATAGACCGATCAGGCATAACATTATAACCTAATATTTTCCTAATGTTGTGTTGGTCCCCCTTTTCACCCTTTTGCAGCAAAAACAGCTCTGACCTGTCGAGACATGGACTCCACTAGACCCCTGAAGGTATGTTGTGGTATCCGGCATCAAGATGTTAGCAGCAGATCCTTTAAAGGGTTAGTTCACCCAAAAATGAAAATTATGTCATTAATTACTCACCCTCATGTCGTTCGACACCCGTAAGACATTCGTTCATCTTCGGAACACAAATGAAGATATTTTTGTTGAAAGCTGATGCTGAGAAAGGCCTCAGACAGGCCTCCATAGGGATTCTGTTCATTTACACTCACAAGACCCAAAAAAAGGCACTAAAAACGTTGTCACAAAGTCCATCTCACTACAGTGGCTCTACAATAATGTTATGAAGCGACGACAATAGTTTTTGAGCGAAAAAAAAAATCAAAATAACGACTTTATTCCACAAGTTCTTGTCTTCCTTGTCTGTCTGTGCCGTGAACTCACGAAGCACCACGACGCATGCGCGAGAATATCACGCAGAACCGGCGTTCGGACACGTGACCCAGAAGCGAGGAGATTTGTTTACAACGAGCAGAGGAAGACGCGCCGTATCTAAGCTGTTGAATTCTACATTGATCGTGCTTTAGGTCTCGGCGTAGAGCTCAAAATGGGACTAAAGTGTGTATTTCATGGATTCCCGAACGCCGGCGCTACGTCATATTCTCGCGCATGCGTCGTGCTGCTTCATGAGTTCACGGCACAGACAGACAAGGAAGACAAGAACTTGTGGAATAAAGTCGTTATTTTAAATTTTTTTTTCGCTCAAAAACTATTGTCGTCGCTTCATAACATTATTGTAGAGCCACTGTAGTGAGATGGACTTTGTGACGACGTTTTTAGTGCCTTTTTATGGGTCTTGTGAGTGTAAATGTACTGAATCCCTATGGAGGCCTATCTGAGGCCTTTCTCAGCCATCAGCTTTCAACAAAAATATCTTCATTTGTGTTCCGAAGATGAACAAATGTCTTACGGGTGTCGAACGACATGAGGGTGAGTAATTAATGACATAATTTTCATTTTTGGGTGAACTAACCCTTTAAGTCCTGTAAACTGCGAGTTGGGGCCTCCATGGATCAGACTTGTTTGTTCAGCACATCCCACAGATGCTTGATAGGTTTGAGATTTTGGAGGTCAAGTTAACACCTCAAACTCGTGCTGCTAAAACCATTCTTGAACCATGTTTGATTTGTGGCAAGGTGCATTATCCTGCTGAAAGAGGACACAGCCACCATGGAATACTATTTCCATGAAAGTGTGTACATGGTCTGCAACAATGCTTAGGTAGGTGTTACCTGTCAAAGTAACATCTACATGGATGGCTGCAAGGTTTCCCAGCATCACACTGCCTCCGCCGACTGGCCTTCTTCCCATACAGCATCCATATGCTCCCCAGGTAAGCGACGCACATGCACCCGGGCATCCATGTGATGTAAAAGAAAACGGGATTCATCAGATCAGGCTTCAGTTTCTTCCATTGCTCTGTGGTCCAGTTCTGAAGCTCAAAACTACAATATTATTCTGTTTGCTGTCAAAGTCTGTGAGTGACATTTATTTTAATGGCTTAATTTCGTTACGTGCAAGCTTTAAGAGTGGCCTGCTTTTGAAACACATTCAGCTCTTAAATTTAAGCAAGACATTGATAATGTAACTAGTGTGAAAGTTCACTTAAAATTATATTTAATTTTTCAATAATTCAATTATTATTGTCTATTATGCATGTGTTTTTTACATGCTGCTCTTGCAGAGACTTTCCAAAGATCTCCAAAGGTCAGAGGGACCAATAAGGGTCTTATATCAGCATGATTCATCTTTTCTACAGGAATTTTAGAGAATATTAATTAAAAAAATGGCATTATGTGGCTCATACAGTCCACAAGGTTGGAAAAATAGAGGGAACCTTGTTGTGATGAGATGGTATATCGGTACTCTGAATTAGTAATACATGGTACTTGGCCTGGGAAAGCTTGAAAACCAGTGGCCTACACAATGAAATTGAAATGAAAATGTAATGTTTTTGTCAGATCTGTGGTTTAGTAGGACTGTTGAGCGCTGGTGATCATGTGGAAGACAAAGGCTAAGAAGACAAAGGCTAGGTTCCCGTTTCAAAACACTCTCCGTCCACACTTCAAAAAGTTTCTTATCCATACAGAAACGTCAGAAAACGCTAAATTCACCTTATTGCACATGAGCAAAACACTGAGATGAACAGATATAAACAAGTTCCCTTTCAGTCGGTCATTCTCAACGCCACGTCGAAGATTGACGAATAGGAATCTCGCCAGAGAGCCAATCTACTTTGAGTGTAACTAAACAAGCAAATGCACATTGGCATGCAATGATTGCAGCAGCTGCTCTGCCTCGAAGCGCAGTATAAATGAGCAGCAGCTGATTGCATTAATCAAGCTTTCGCATCGGAGTCAAGTGGTGGATATTTTTCCTGCCCTCTACAAAGCGTGTTAACATTATAATGAGTCAAGCTCTTTGAGTGGACCTCTCCTCATTTGGTTGGAGTGACGGCACTGCAGCGGGGTAAATTTTCTCTTCTCTTCTCTCTTTCATTTTCTATTATGTTTTTATTGAGCAAAAAGAAAAGACTGTTCTCACAGCTGGTTCGGTGCGCTGTTAAGAGTGCTGAAAAGCCGTTCTCACGGCTGGTAAAAGAGAACCTTCTATGAGAGAAAGAGCGTGCACAACTGGCTACACATTCCTTGTCTGTGTCACCTCAACCATCCCTCTGTTTGCTTCAGAACCAAGGATAGCAGTTTCCCTAAAAGAGCTTACACGGGTAGAGCTTGCGTCTTTTTAAAGATGGCAGTTGTTTCCTGTCCTCACTGACTGCCACGATCACTGTTTCACATGCCTGGGCGTATGCATGCTGAGATGGCGTTCGTGGGTGGTTCATGTTTTCGCATGAGAAAACGCAGATCGTGATTGTTCTTTCTCTGGGAAACTTGAGTCCCCTTTGCTGTTGGCCAGCCACCACTTGTGCATAAAAGCACAGCCGCAGGTCTGCTCTACACTCTGGCAGACCGAGGAGATCAGCGAAAGCTTTCCGCTAGGGAAACCCGGACAGACCTCTCGCTTCTCTGCGTGTCGTGTCGCCAAAGGTGCCAAAACTGCATAAAAAGTATTTCCTCTCTCACTACCCTCAACGGTGGGGTAGTTCTGATCCGGGGGTTGAGCATCAATGTCACGGCTGTAAAGATCAAAGTCACGGCGCAGGCCCTCGGTCAGACACCACCCAGGGATGGGTGGGGCTGCACTTCCCCGGAGGATAGAATCTTTTGAGTCAAAATTCTGTTCTGCCACTAGTGTCACAGCCAGTGGTACCCAAATTCTCAAAAAAAAAGAAAGAAAAAAGAGAGCAGTTCCTCTATCTCTGGGTCCCAAGGGGGCTCGGAGAGCTGTGGACGGTCCAACGCCTGACCACACTCATCCTCCTCCTTCACCAGCAGCCAGCAATGGATGGTTCAAGGATTCAACTAAGCCTTCTCATGTACCCTCTGCCCACATTTGGAACCAGGTAAGTGTTGCACAGCACATTCAGACTCCAAGAGAGAGCCGCCCCAGCATGTTCCCTGTGTTCCACCTCGCTGCCCCACTGTGGGTACGGCTGTGGTCCCTTTGGTCCAGCTTGTATTGTCTCTACGAGCCTGGCTAGCGCATTGCAGTCCATCTCGCTGGCTCATTCGGACCATCAGGCTCGGCTATGCAATTCAGTTCGCCCGGCGTCCCCCCAGGTTTATGGGAGGGACCTGGTGCTTAGACATCTTAGCCAGTTGGGACTTCGGGTCAACTGGGAAAAGAGCAAACTCGTCCCCGTGCAAAGTATCTCTTTTATCGGTATGGAGTTGGATTCGGGCGAACAGATAGCATGCCTCAGAGGAACATGTTCAGTTGATGCTGAACTGCTTGAAATTTTTTCAGAGGCTCCTGGGGC
This sequence comes from Romanogobio albipinnatus, assembly GCA_023566225.1. Taxonomy (NCBI): domain Eukaryota; kingdom Metazoa; phylum Chordata; class Actinopteri; order Cypriniformes; family Gobionidae; genus Romanogobio; species Romanogobio albipinnatus. The sequence goes on along the minus strand of CM042240.1, from coordinate 31,744,163 downwards.
ATATGGCAGCCGCAGCTTCAGAATTGGCTTCAAGGCCGAGTCCTGAGATTGGCGTGGCAGCGCAGCACTCACTGGGTGTCGCAACTCCCCCGCCACCTCCTCCTTTGGAGTCAGAAGCATCTGAGGTTGCTTCAGGCCATTCACGTCCCTGATGCGCTCAACCGTGTGGCCGACAAGCTCTCACAAGTTGCACTCCCTGGAACGTGGCGACTCCACCCTCAGGCAGCCCAGCTGATCTGGTTTGCCCCCCCCAGAAATGTCCCAGTGCCAGTTGTTTTATTCCCTGACTGAGGGAACACTTGACACGGATGGGCTGGCACACAGCTGGCCCTGGGGCCTATGCGTTTCCCACAGTGAGCCTACTTGCACAGACCCTGTGGAAAGTCAGGGAGGACAGCCCCTCGTGACCGGCCCTCCATGGCAGATTCTGAGTAATGATATTCTTTCTCAGAGTCGGGGCACCCTGTGGCACCCACGTCCAGACCTCTGGAAGCTCCATGTCTGGTCCCTGGATGGGACACGGAGGTTCTAGGTGACTTACCCCAAGAGGTAGTTAAGACCATCATGCCTCGAAGTGGAACCTGTTCATCAAATTTTGTTCTTCTCTCCAAGAAGACCCCCGAAGATGTTCGATTGGTGTTGTGCTTTTCTCTCTGCAGCAAGGGTTGGAGCGAAGGCTGTCTCCCTCCACCTTCAAAGTGCTGCTGCACTGTCTGTATCATGACCCCATAGTCTTTGGTGTCAGCAGAGCTAAAGATTCTGTCTATGAAGACTTTGCTGCTGACTCGCACTGGCCTCTATCAAGAGGGTAGGGGACCTGCAGGCATTTTCGGTCGATGAATCGTGTCTAGAGTTCGGGCCGGGTGACACCCACGTGGTACTGAGACTCTGGCCTGGCTATGTTCCCAAGGTTCCTATCACTCCCTTCAGGGACCTGGTGGTGAACCTGCAAGCGCTGCCCCCGGAGGAGGCAGACCTGTCCCGTCCGCAGTACGTGGACAAAACTCAAAGCTTCAGGACCTCAGAGCAGCTCTTTGTCTGTTACGGATACCAGCAGAAGGGAAAGGCTGTCTCCAAGCAGAGGATGGCCCACTGGATAGTTGACAGATATATGTAGAGCTGCTAGCTGTGTGACACCCAACACGTTCGCAAGATTCTATAGCCTTCGTGTAGAGCCGGTTTCCTCCTCTGTTCTCACCTCAAACAGTAGAAGCACGGAGAGGCCCAGGCTCTTGTCAGCTTGCTGTGCCCTGAATTGTGGCGCTTATATTCTCTAGAAGCAAACTCTGTTGTGTCCTCCATCACCCTCGGTGCCGGACGTGGCGGAGCGTCTGGCGTCATGCCTATTCCCGCTGAATCATTGAGAACCGGTGTTAGGCTGGGTACCATATGAGTGAACCTGCGGGGATCCCATTTATTTCTTCCACGGTTGCTCCTAAACAGAAGCCCGTGCCGATAGCTCAGTAGTCATACCCCACATAACTACTTCGGGGTACGATGTGGGTACTGCAGTGTTCCTTCGTACTAGAAGGCACGCTTTCCCAGTGTTATCCAATAGTCACTGATTGGGTCATGCGGAACAGCAGTGATGGACTTCTCTGTGTGAGCTCCATCTCAACAGGTAAGAGAGTTCAGGAGGCTCACACAGGGCACTGGAAGGGGGCAGCGGCCATGGCGTTTTGGTAGGGATTCCTGTTTTTCGTCTTCGAACGTGACGTTGAGACTGACCAACTGATTTCTTGGGGTGCTCCCCCAAAGAAAATTTTGTTCATTTTAAATTTAAATGCATAAATCTGGTGCATTTTGAGAGCAAAATTATGTGACTAGATCCATGAAGAAATTAGTTTTTTGTAAACAATTTTGTACTTTAGAACTAATTTATTTATTGGTTGCATATATATGAATGGTGATGGTATAGGGCACATACATGATAGTTCATAAATGGTAAAACATGTAGGAATATGCATTCAAATAGCAAAAGAGGTTACCTTTGTTGAATTAACTTATTTCTAGAATAATTAGTGGGGGCCTGTAATACATATTTATTATGTGAATATTTAAACTACTAGGGGTCTAACTTTATATTCAGGGAAAAAAGAACCACTGTCAAATAAAAATAAAGAAAATAAAAACAAATAATCTAACTATGCAAAAGCACAAATAAATACAATTAGAGCAAAGATACTTATAAAATAAACAGTGCTTTTCAGGTTTATCTAGTAGGTCTAACATTAGTCCTCAGGTACAGAAATTGAATATCATTAATCAAATGTAAAATAGCATTGCATATTTGACTGTATAAATTAAAGATTGTTATTAAAGTTACAAAAGCTAGAACAGTGAAGTGATTTCCTTGTCTTTTGTTGTTTGATTAACATTAAAAAACACAGACAGCAGGAATATTATTTTGCTAGAATAATCAAGACGGTCATGTTGACAACCTCTCTGGCCCCGCCCCTGGCGCCAATCAATTCCGGAAATCCGGTGGCCACTATGGAAACCAAAACTTGCTCATTTGGAATCGATGATCGGAATCGAAAACAAATTTTCTAAACGATTCCAATGGCATCGTTATTTTTTCCAAGTTGGAACCGGTTCTCAATGCCCAACCCTACTATAACTTGCTCTGTCCTGGCTGTCGGTGTGTTGTCAGTGTCCTCTTTGCTCCATGATGTATTTTCTCTATGTGAGAACATGTGTGTGGTGCGAGTGCGCCATGGCTTGTCGGACATAACAACAGTAACTAAAGGGGGCGAGTCTAGGCAAACGGTCAATTCAACACTGTTTTTTTAAATTATTATTTTAGTATCGGATCGGTATCTGCCAATAATGAATCCCAGGTATTGTGTCGGAGGCAAAAAGGTGGCTCGGACCACCCCAAGACGGAAGGCAAAACGGAAAGGAGATGATGCATTTTCAAACGAAAACATATTATGGCTCGTTTCCACTGAGCGGTTCGGTACAGTACAGTACGGTTCGGTAAACCATGAATTCGGCGAGCGTTTCCACTGCCAATAGTACCCTTTTTGATAGGCGTGGTGTATGCCGGAAAGTAGTAATCAACATCACTTGATAGGCGTGGTGTATGATGGCGCCTCTTGCGTTGTCGATCCCCCTGTCGCACGCGCAAGTGACGATTCTCTGTCAACCATTCAGCGTTCTGCAGTGAGTCTAGCTCCACCCTTTAGTACCGTACCACTGTGCTAGGTACCCCAACGGAAGGGTACCGAAAAAAGAGGTATGGTACAATTCGGCATGGTATGGTAGTGGAAACGCAAATAAATGTGTACCGTACCGTACCGAACTGCTCAGTGGAAACGAGCCATTAGTGTGGGCAAGGACACAGGTTTGATGCCGGCCTGCATCGTGTGCTGGTGTTGTAAACCTCATGATTTCTTTTCCTTTATCTCTACTGTCATTTCAATAAAAAGTGCCAAAAGCCCAAAAAGAAAGTGTCACTTTTTACCAAGTCTCCTTGAAAATTCCCTGTTCACATCACGTCTCAGACTTCTTCCTCAGATTAGTGACATCAGTTCAGCAAGTCCTAAAACTCCTCTGACAATGTGCAGAAAAGCCTTTACACTCTATAGCACAATGAGCTGACACACACTTCCCAGGAGAAGTTCATCCATTCCCACAGTTTATCCATTGTCACTCTCTCTCTCTCTCTCTCTCTCTCTCTCTCTCTCTCTCTCTCTCTCTCTCTCTCTCTCTCTCTCTCTCTCTCTCTCTCTCTCTCTCTCTCTCTCTCTCACACACACACACACACACACACACACACACACACACACACAGGCAAACATCTGCTCAAGCACAAATGTGTAATGTCAGTATATAAACGACATTGAAATGTTCTCTTAAGAAAGTTTGTTTCTTTAACCCTTTAATGCATGAATTATTGAATCAAATTATTGAAGCAAATTGTATGAATATGTATAAGAACATTAAATAACAACAACAATAGAGAGGACATTTGAAAAACATATTCTAGGTCTCGGAATGTCGTAACCTGACGTAATGTCGACTGAATTTGAAACCAATTAAAACCAGTATCATAATTAGTCTCATTTGATTTACCTTCTTCCACCAATTAAAACTATTAATAAAATAATTATGACATATATAAAATAAGTATATGCCTACACTTTTATATGACCTAATAAATAAATATAGACTGTGTAAGCATTGAAATAAATGATAAAATATGAAGACTATTTCATATTGCTGTTTAGTAAAACTATTCAAGTGTAAATTATACCATAATTTCAACTAAAGTATACAAAATAAGGTGGAATCTAAATATAGGCCCAATAGACACAATATACCCTTTGGCGTATATATCTGTCCACTGTAGTGGACACCATGCATGAAAGGGTTAAATGTATTTACAGTGATGTTTACCTGCGCGAAAGTCATTGCCACAATGGTACCTGTAGGTTGTTGTGCATCATTACTGTGTAGATGCTGTGGTGTTCTGAGTTGTAGCATATGGTGCTATGTGGTTGCTAGGGTCTTCTTGCTGGTTGCTAGGTGGTTGTTTACTACAGTAGCTAAATAAGTCAAAGATTTTCTGATTCGTATATGACTTTAGTACCTCTTTCAATCTAAATCTAATCAATATTTTGCTTGTTGCATCATCTGTCAGGTGAAAATAATAAAGGCACATATCTTGTTAGTAAGGTATTAATCAACTTTCTTGTATATTATTGTATGTATCCTTTGTTTAGCCTTTTTAAAAATAAAGATAAAATGTGATTTCTTTTTAATGTTTTTGAAAGAAGTCTGTTATGCTCACCAACAGTGCATGCTGATTTGATGCTTAAGAAACATTTATTATTATCCATGTTGGAAACTAGGCTAGTTGGAAACAGTTGTGCTGCATAATATTTTTTTATTCTCATTTTCACCAACCGATATCGATTCTTAAATCCCAAGAATCGTTTATAATAACTATATATATATATATATATATATATATATATATATATATATATATATATATATATATATATATATATATATATATATATATATATATATATATATATATCGTCGCTGTCCGATGAAAACCACGTATGTCCATTTTGCCGATTTTGAGATTTTTCGACGGATTGAATGTCCAGGTTCATTTCCGTATACAGTATGCGTCACATATCTAAATGGCCAATGAAAAGTTGTGAAATCATGTCATCTGATTTTCATGTATATCCATTTGGTGTCAAAGCTGTCAATCACGCCGCGTATCTCCCGCCCTGTGGAAGCATCTCGCCGGTCTCGCTGGTATCGTGAAGTTGTTTCATCGAAGCTCAGCACTGGATAGCCGATAGTACGACATTGAAGCTCTCCGCAGTTTAGTTCTAATCTAGTTCTTCACAGATTAGTTTGCTTGCTAGTATGCAAATTAACTCGGTCTCTTTGATAAGATTCAGCCTTTTTTTCTCAGTCAAACTGATCAAATTATAGCCTGTAATGCTACTGTCATGATTGTCACTAGAACATGCCTCACTCATACTGCTATCACCGCTTGCCAGAGGCTGAGAATATCCAGCATGTATTCCTCTGTATTCCTCACGTATTCCTCTGCTGAAACGCGACTTTGCCATTCTAATTAATGATCGGAAGAACGCGTATCGACCACCGTTACTGTAAAATATGCACGTATGTCCATTTAAACTCAATTTTGGTCAAATGTGGATTATATCATTACACTGGCAAGAATATGGTTACATGTAAAGATGCCGTACCAAGTATGACAACGCTACATTCAACTGCTTTTGAAATACAGTGTTTTTTTCACTTCCTGAAAAGTAAGCGTTTTGGACATACGTGAGTTTCATCGGACAGCGACTATATATATATATATATATATATATACACACACACACACTCACCTAAAGGATTGTTAGGAACACCTGTTCAATTTCTCATTAATGCAATTATCTAATCAACCAATCACATGGCAGTTGCTTCAATGCATTTAGGGGTGTGGTCCTGGTCAAGACAATCTCATGAACTCCAAACTGAATGTCAGAATGGGAAAGAAAGGTGATTTAAGCAATTTTGAGCGTGGCATGGTTGTTGGTGCCAGGCGGGCCGGTCTGAGTATTTCACAATCTGCTCAGTTACTGGGATTTTCACGCACAACCATTTCTAGGGTTTACAAAGAATGGTGTGAAAAGGGAAAAACATCCAGTATGCGGCAGTCCTGTGGGCGAAAATGCCTTGTTGATGCTAGAGGTCAGAGGAGAATGGGCCGACTGATTCAAGCTGATAGAAGAGCAACTTTGACTGAAATAACCACTCGTTACAACCGAGGTTTGCTGCAAAGCATATGTGAAGCCACAACATGCACAACCTTGAGGCGGATGAGCTACAACAGCAGAAGACCCCACCGGGTACCACTCATCTCCACTACAAATAGGAAAAAGAGGCTACAATTTGCACGAGCTCACCAAAATTGGACAGTTGAAGACTGGAAAAATGTTGCCTGGTCTGATGAGTCTCGATTTCTGTTGAGACATTCAGATGGTAGAGTCAGAATTTGGCATAAACAGAATGAGAACATGGATCCATCATGCCTTGTTACCACTGTGCAGGCTGGTGGTGGTGGTGTAATGGTGTGGGGGATGTTTTGTTGGCACACTTTAGGCCCCTTAGTGCCAATTGGGCATCGTTTAAATGCCATGGCCTACCTGAGCATTGTTTCTGACCATGTCCATCCCTTTATGACCACCATGTACCCATCCTCTGATGGCTACTTCCAGCAGGATAATGCACCATGTCACAAAGCTCGAATCATTTCAAATTGGTTTCTTAAACATGACAATGAGTTCACTGTACTAAAATGGCCCCCACAGTCATCAGATCTCAAATAGAACATCTTTGGGATGTGGTGGAACAGGAGCTTCGTGCCCTGGATGTGCATCCCACAAATCTCCATCAACTGCAAGATGCTATCCTATCAATATGGGCCAACATTTCTAAAGAATGCTTTCAGCACCTTGTTGAATCAATGCCACGTAGAATTAAGGCAGTTCTGAAGGCGAAAGGGGGTCAAACACAGTATTAGTATGGTGTTCCTAATATATATACACACACAAGTCATCCTGCTTTCAATTGATGAATGAACGAAAATATGTTTTTCATATGTTTACATCCATCCATCCATCCATCCATCCATCCATCCATCCATCCATCATCTTCTGCTTATCCGGGGCCGGGTCACGGGGGCAACAGTCTAAGTAAAGACACCCAGACTTCCCTCTCCCTAGCCACTTCCTCCAGCTCTTTCGGGGGAACCCCTAGGCGTTCCCAGGCCAGCCGGGAGACACAGTCCCTCCAGCGTTTCCTAGGTCTTCCCCGGGGCCTCCTCCCGGTGGGAAATAGCTCCTCCCGAAATAGATACCCGAGTCACCTCGCCTCCCGAGTGACCGAGCTTCTCACCCTATCTCTAAGGGAGAGCCCAGCCACCCTACAGAGAAAGCTCATTTCGGCCGCCTGTATCCAGGATCTTGTCCTTTCGGCCATGACCCACAGCTCATGACCATAGGTGAGAGTAGGAACGTAAATTGACCGGTAAATCGAGAGCTTTGCCTTACAGCTCAGCTCCTTCTTCACCACAACAGACCGGTACATCGACTGCATTACTGCAGAAGCTGCACCGATCCGTCTGCCAATCTCCCATTCCATCCTTCCCTCACTCGTGAAGGTACCCCAAGATACCTGAACTCCTCCACTTGAGGCAGGAACTCCCCACCAACCTGAAGTGGGCAATCCACCCTTTTCCGACTGAGAACCATGGCCTCGGACTTGGAGGTGCTGATTCTCATCCCAGCCGTTTCACACTCAGCTGCAAACCGCCCCAGTGCACACTGAAGGTCCTGGTCTGAGGAGGCCCACATGACAACATCATCTGCAAAAAGCAGCAACGAAATCGTGTGGTCCCCAAACCGGACACTCTCCGGCCCTTGGCTGCGCCTAGAAATTCTGTCCATAAAAATTATGAACAGAACCGGTGACAAAGGGCAGCCCTGCCGGAGTCCAACATGCACCGGGAACAGGTCTGACTTACTGCTGGCAATGCGAACCGTCATATACAATATTGTAGCACGTTGTAGCCAATAATTCACAATAATCTTTGTGCTTTGTTACTATTGATATGAAACAAAGTTTCAGATTTCAAATGACATCCATTTTATTATGAAATTCCAAAAAATAAATACTGTTTTGCAGCTCAGCTCAAGAGAAGATGAATGGATCTTCTCTCCTGCCTTAATACCAGTTATAGCGTGAAATAAAAATGAATGAGCATCTGAAAGTGTGTTAAAAGATACAGTACAACTTACCGAGATCCGTATCATATCACATGGAATCGCTAATCAGTTTTTCAACCGCGGAAAGACGTCAGTAAAACAGCTTGTAAACAATGTCACATAACTTCACATTTACCTCAGAAAACCCATATCCAGTGACCATAAACTCGTTAGTCAGCTAGAATAATGAACTCTAGAGAGGAGCATTTTGATAAATATATGCACCACATTACATATTCATTATAATTTGTGTTCTATGTTCTTCAATATTTAATGCATGTTTGAATTAATAGGGTAAGTTTTTATGCCAGCCACCATTCAAATTTTTATAGTTTATATTTCAAAAAACGAATTGGAGTAGAAATATGATTTATGATTGTAAAGTTTATTATAACTTTATTATTATTAAAAAAAACATAATTGTGTGTAATTTAAGTGTTTGTATACAATTCAGTTAATTTTTACCTTCAAAATTATAGTAGGCTATGTAGTACCGACTGACTCCCATAGTTTACAGCATTAGTTAAAGCAGCACTAGGTAACTTTTGCTCTCGGGGTCCCCCTACAGTTGGGAAACAGTATTGTCCTCTACTACTGTCGTAAACTCTGTCATCCTACATTAGGGTATGCATATAGCACGTGCATTTGTTGACATGACAACTATGATAGCCCTGAACACTGCAGGAGTTCACATGCAGGTGTTCTGCTTGCGTCGCGTGTGAAATGTCTTCATCCCAGGTACAGTGGCATATGTTTCAGCATGTCATATGAATATCATTTCATGGGTTTTTTTTTTTTTTTTTCAAACGCCAAATGATCGCGATGCTCACGTTTACAAGCCAGCGTCATTATAGTAGTCTAGTCCAGGGTTCCTCAAATCTTGCCCTGGAGGGCCAATGCGCTGCAGAGTTTATCTGCAACCCTGATCAAACTCACATACCTGTGATTTTCTAATGATCCTGAATACATTGATTAGCATGTTCAGGTGTATTTGATTAGGATTAGAGCTAAACTCTGCAGGAAAGTGGATCTCGTGGGCCAGATTTGAGGATCCCTGGTCTAGTCTATTGGTTACCGTTTTACAGAATCTATATGATACTTCAATCCAATGTTTGAGTGGTAGGTAATAACCATATATCGTCAATATAATATCAAGCTACCATAGATGAATCTTCAAATTTGAAAAGTCGATTTGCATTATAGCTTGAGGCAAGACAAATAAACAAATATCACAGACATGTTAGGTATTGTAACGAGTAGGAAAATAGTGTGGCCCCTTTAAGAGCGTTCGCCCCGGTTGGAGCGCCGGCGTTCTGTGTGTGTGTGTGAACACTGCGCCTCGAGCTCCCATGTGTGAGGATTATTTTCTGTCTTCTGTTGCAAACATTCATTTATTTTTGTTTTGTTGGGTAATGCTGTGGACGGAAGTGGAGTTTGTGCCGGACTCTTGTGGGGGTTCCGCGGGGAATAAAGTGCGGGCTGTTTGATGTCAATCGCCTCTGTGTTTGCATCGACTCCAGTTGCGTTGAGTGAGCTAGCCGTATTTTTCACCCGGACACACGCGTTACAGTATCTTAAAATATGATTTTGTACGTCTTATGTATTTACTTGCGAGAATGTAGCCCCTACCAAACTTGTACACGCCGTTTAGACATAGGCTTACATAGGATAACCCAAACCCTCGCACGTCCGAATTTAAGGAAGTGACGTATATGCCGCAAAGCAGTCGAATTTTGTAGTTCTTTTTTTTCTCAGGTTACTACCCGAAACCCGAAGTTTAAACGTACTATTAAAAACGATACAGACCCCGTCAGGCTATGGCAGACATGTCATTCAACCTATTGTAAGTCGATGTATCATCACAAGAGTCTTGAAAATATATTATGAAGGTTGAAAAGTTACTTAGTGCTGCTTTAAGAGATTTGTTATCCTTGAGAAAATTTGCCATATATTGTACCTGATATATATCCAAAATAATCAATATTGAATCGAATCAAATAGGAAACCAAATCGAATCTAATTGCAAGCTTGTGAATCGAAATCGAATCGTGAAATTTGTGTCAATACCCAGCCTAATTATTGTTATATATTTCCACATTGTCATCTTTCTCCATGTTTTTGCCATGTGTTCTTGCTTAAAGGGGTGGTAAACCACATTCTTTCAAAGGCTTGATTGTGTTTGTGGGGTACACTGTAACATGTGTTCATGCTTCGTTTTTAAACAATTGCATTATTTTTCATATATTTTACCTTTATTCTACACTGCTCTGTCCCTCCTTGTAAAAACGGTCTGATGGTTTCCGGGTTGTATGAAGCCAGTCCCTCAAAAATACGCAATGGGCTCAGATTGGTTAGCTGGCCCAGTTTGTTGTGATTGGCTAACCGCCTAGTGCACGTTTGTCGGAAACGTCTCACCCCTTCCCTTTACCGGTAGACTGTGCTTTGGGTAGTATTAGAAACAATGGCGTAACCATACCAATTTGAGCCCGAATCAGACCCAGACAATTTTAGTGAAGATGATCGAGCAGAACCTGTTCAGTCCTCAAGAGTAAAGACTGCGGATCTATAGTGATCGCTACTGAATGGCACCATTACTTTTGTATTTTTAGAACGATTATAGCCAAATATCTGTCGCAAGAACTATTAACCCAAAGCGAACACTAAACATTGGCTTTACTATAGTAGCCAAATCAAACACAGAACCATGTTTAGCATGCCTGTAGATAAACAATACATAAAAGCTCTAATCAAAGAATAGTTTACACTAATGCCAAGTTCGCTGTTGAGATTTTAAAAAGTTTGTAACGTTAGGTGTTGGTTGGATAACGTTAAGTATGAATGAGCATTTAACAGGTTTGCAGAGCCAAACAGCGTTGTCATGTTTACTTCCTTGCTACAACGTACAATTAACAATACGAACTATTACAGGAAAACACATAGACGGAAAATAAATCATACTTACAGGTTGTGGCCCGTAAACAGCTTCTGTTTTTAAATCCATTTTTCAGGACAAGCCGTTGTGCTAATCCTGCATTGAACTCGTGAAGATTGTGGAAGCTTTCCTCTGTGAAATGTGCAGCGGGAGCCGCGCGCGCCCATCTCCTGGCTGTGTTTGTCTCGTGCAGCTGAACTGCGGCTCGTGTATTGCAAATACAGATGAATATTGTCAATTATGTCACATTTTCCGGTCTTCTCCTCCGACCCCTGTCTGTCTCATGCTTTGATTTATGATGGGCAGCATATATCTGCTGCAAATGTGACCGTGTTCCCCTCTGTCTCATACACACATGCATATAACGTTGTATGTTAAACGCACTGCAACGCACCCCCGTCCCTAGGAAGGCTGAACAAAGTGGACCTGCAATCCGGATGAAAATAACAGCGTTTCGTCGGCATTGGCAACAACACTCCAGCCTACTAACTAGCCTACCACAACAACTATTCCCCGCGGCGATTCAAAATGGCCTCGCCCCCCCCTTATTTAATATTCTCGGAGGAGGGGTTTATGTAAATATTGGGGCTGGTGATGTCAGCAACCCTGGAGGAATGTCTGTAGTCCCTAGCGGCCGTTTGCTGTAGTCCTTAGAAATTGATTTCTTTAAAAGCAAAGATCTCCCTTTGCTTTAAACTTTGAACGTTGTAACTTTGCAGATGTTGTTTATGCTCAAACAGCAACATTACACACTAGCTAAAGTTAGAAAAGTGAAATCGTGGTTTACCACCCCTTTAAGGTACAGTACATTTTCATCATCTTTTTTTCAGACAGAAAGTGCTTCTACGAAAAGTTCAGCAACCCTCACTATTTATATAAATTTGGAAGTACAGTAACTTCTGCTGTTTCAGAGAACTGTCTGGCCCTACAGGATAACAGTTACAAAATACACTACACCTCAGCACCCTCCTGAGAGAACCCCAGGGAGCAGATGTTGGATTTGTGTAATGGCTGTTTGTGAGTGCTGTATGGATCATTGTCAGGCCTCACAAGAGAGAAAACAGTGTGGTAATGACTCATTGTGAGAGACTGAAATGTACAGTTACATCTCCAGTATATAAGTTCTCTTTAAGCTACTTACTTGTAATAACTTAAGCGGAAATGACCATCAGTTTGCCTTTATAGGCCAATAAAACTGAAAGTACATACTCCCTCGGTGCTTATCTCAATGTAATAAGAAGCCTGCAGACAAGAGGAGGGTTACAGGAGGGATACACATCTCCCCAAATCAAGTCCATTTTTTTTTTGTCTTTTGTTTACAGTAATTACTGGTTTAAAGCAGCATTGACATGAGATGTTTATGTTCACACATGACATGCTAACCAAACACATTTTTTGGTGAACTATCCATTTAAATGGCCAGCAGCCATATCACCCTGTAGCCAGAGACTGGTTTCCCACTGAAGCTAAGCAGGGCTGAGCCTGGTTAGTACCTGGATGGGAGACCAAATTGGGAAAACTAGGTAGCTGCTGGTAGAGGTGTTAGTGAGGCCAACAGGGGGTGCTCACCCTGTGGTCTGTGTGGGTCCTAACGCCCCAGTATAGTGATGGGGACACTATACTGTAACAAGCACCGTCCTTCGGATGAGACGTTAAACCGAGGTCCTGACTCTCTGTGGTCATTAAAAATCCCAGGATGTCCTTCGATAAAGAGTAGGGGTGTAACCCCGGCATCCTGGCCAAAAAAATGTGCCCATTGGCCCCTGTCCATCATGGCCTCCTAATCATCCCCATATATATATATACGATTGGTATCATCCCTCAGTCTCCTCTCCACCAATCAGCTGGTGTGTGGTGGGCGTACTGGCGCAATATGGCTGCCGTCGCATCATCCAGGTGGATGCTGCACATTGGTGGTGGTTGAGGAGATTCCCCCTTCTATGTAAAAGCGCTTTGAGTGAGTGCCTAGAAAAGCGCTATATAAATGTAATTAATTATTATTATTATTATTATTATTATTAAATGTTCAGTTTGAGTTATAGATTGCAGTGTCACTCCCATTTAGCCTAACCATGTGTAACCTTACCTATAGAAAATTTCACAGTGAGATTTTCACACCTGTAAATAAACTTGCGACTACACAGGTATTTCCGATAACACTGGTTGGGAGGGTGGGTAAGGGTTGTTGTATATAATTTGTGGGCATCAGGGAGCCGATATCAATATGCAGGGTATTGAAATCACTTTTAATGCATGCTCGCTTTTCACTTTAGCTTCCAATTTCACGATCACGCGTACTCTGTGTATAGGGGGCGACGATACTGACCGCACATTTTACATCATAAGATATTTGTCAAAAGACCCTTTTCACATTTCCGGGTTTCACAGAGCGGAAGTCGTCATAGTTGGGTTAAATATTATAGCTGTGAATGAGAGAATACATATTTTTTTGTGTGCCCATTTGCTCAAATAACAAAAGAAAAATGCCATAATAGTGATTTCACAACTTTCAAAAAGAGGGAAAAAATAGAGTGAGATTGATAATGGCAGTCAAAAGAGAGAAATATGTTTACCTCACAGCAGCGGTAACTTGTTTTTTTGTAATTTGATGAAAAAGTAATCATATACAAAGTACTAGTGTTATAAATGTACATTAATAAAAAATAAAACAAATTAAATACAAAAAACGTTGCAGGATTTACGATATTAATGACCGCTAAAACGCGTCATCACAGTCTGTGAAAAGGGTCTATGACTCTCAGGATCTGTTGTGCACCAAATTCTCCACCATCGCCATGCCAGCCATCTCTCCTTACATTCGTCATGTGATGAGTAAAATCTTTCTCCTCCTGCACTGTGCAGCCACTCTTCAGCTCATGTGTTATGGAGCAGAGCAGACACTTTTTTCAGTTTATAATTGTAGCCTCCGTTGTCCAACTGAACTAAATGTTTTTTTTTATTTCTATAAAAAAAGACAAATAACAGTGGGCAAGTAGTGTAATTGGAGTACTACCACAGCAAGCCTAATAACCGTATTTTGTGCTCTAAAGCAGGACTGACAACTGTATTCTGCCGAGGTGTAAACATAGCCTTAGTAAGTTGTAAACTGAGTTGAAAAGTTGAAAACATGAGGGAATTGAATAAGGAACTTTCACATTTTGACACACGTTTGAAATATGAAATCCTGATCCGTATTAAGCGGTGTGGATATTGTTGAACACAGAGACAAATCGTGCTCATCTCCAATGACCCCGGCGAGGAAAATGAAAGCCCACACCCTATCAGTAAATAAATCAATCAAAATTTAATTCAGACTTGAACACGGTGACCTTCACTCTGGCGGTCTTATAAAAACAGCCATCATGCCACGTGAATTTCATTTACGGCCTCCTACTCTCTGTCCTCTAAAAGCAATAAGGAGTAATTGGGGATGGCACTCACTCATACCAAATGATCTTTTTCAGTCCTCCACACCGAGCTGTCACGGAAACACAATCCTTCTCTCACTCTCTCATCCTTTGTCTTCTCTCTGTCGCTCTCTCTCTTTCTCCTCGATGCGCATTTATCCCATTACTCTCACTGTGGAGACTAATTAACTCTGCATAAGTGAAAATGAGAATTGGTTTCTAGTGGGTGTTGGACGCATGACAGAGCCTCTCAATCCTCACATACGCAGCTTACACACCTTTGGTTTCTACTGTGATTGTTCATCTGTATGTCCCCAATTAAATCCCAATGGGGGTGTCATCGCATGTCATAAGGGGTGTGCTCATTAACACTCAAGGGTTCACTCGTCCCACTCAAGACCTGGCACAACGTCATTTGTTTCCCCGTGTAATGAAGGAGATTTGAAATGAGCATAATATGTTTGCTTCATTTAAGAAATATCACACGCGCAAGGGGGCTGTTGCACTTAATATCTGTACGACTATGTGATCTGGCCACAGGTAATCACAACTGTGTTGATATCCAAAACAGAAACCAGGGGTGTGGGGAAAATCAACCACCACTTTTAGAAAAATGTATTGACCAATCAAATTAGAGGATCAGAATTAACTTTTTGTGTCAGTCAGCCAAATTTATTGTGCATTGTTAGTGGATCAGTCAATTTTTTGTCACCTCATCACTTCAGGTTTTTAAGGCCGACTTCATGAAAATCAAAAAGAAGAAAGTTGTAGAAAATTTCGTAAAAATGGTCGCAAGTATTATTTAAAAATATGTTGGCTCATAGTATTTCTATCTGGAAAACAAACATCCGAGAAGTTATGTTACATTCCGAAATGTGTATGACCAAAATGTATTACGTAACACAAGTACAGTGCATTGCATTCTCATCGTTGCAGCAAGGGCTGGTCTTCTATCTATGGTGAGTTCAGCAACAGTTTGAAGAGAATATTGCTGAGCAAATCAAGTCAATATGTTTATAGCAATTTATCTGAATAATATCTCATCTGGATTAATGTCAGAAACATCTGAATGTAACACTATCACCCTCTTGAGGATCAGTTGTTACAACCATGTCAATTCATGCATGTTGACACGTTTAACCAGTAAGAGGAAGACAAGAATATTCAAAACGGACCATCAAAATAAAGTTACCAAAAATTCACCTTTTCATCTATGCAAATGTTTCACTTTAATTTTTTGGCAACACATTAAAGGGATAGTTATAGGTATAGACAAAATTGTTATGTTTATCTGCTTACACCCAGGGCATCCAAGATGTAGGTGTCTTTGTTTCTTCAGTAGAACACAAATGAAGATTTTTAACTTCAACTGTTGCAGTGTGATAGTCGTATAATGCATGTCAATGGGGATATTTTAGAGTATGAGAGCAATGAGAGTAAACAGTACTACAATAATGCAAATTTACGCTATTTACCTGCCATTCTCACTTTGTCTGCAAAGTGTATGTGAATGCGCTGATGACGTATGATGTCTCCGTGAACAGGCTGCACAGTGGCATGCAAACACATGTTGACTGACAGGGAACACATGCTTCCATTTCATTCGGACCAAATAATTGTATCCACAGACAATATACATTTATATTTATAAAAATACATTTAGACCACTTAACATAGTGATTGCTATCAGGATATGAGGAGACTTTCAACCAGCATGACGAAAACATTTTCTGTAGAGAATAACCTGTTTTGCACTTTTAATGCACTTTGAACTAACATTTTTATTAACTAACATTTTTTAATAAATGCTGTAAGAATATTTTGTTCGTTGTTAATGCATTAACTAATGTTAACAAATGAGACATTATCTTGAAGTGTTAATTATTTGACCTCAAAATATCATAACTCGATTATTTCTTATAATCGACTGCAAGCTTGCATTCAGATCTCCCTCCATTAAATCCATAACCGATGGATGGAACCAGCCCTGTCCTACATTTTTTTCTTCTTCTTGAATAATCCATTTCACTTGGATGTATGTCACAATACAAAAGAAAATACCTCTCACCACTTCCGTTTCATCACAACTTTAAGTTAGAAAAGGAGAAGACAATAATAGTAAAAAGGTGTGTTATTCTTATTCTTCTGCCCCTGATTCTGAAAGGGTGCTGGCTGGGAGCTTTGACCAATAGCATGTAACACAATTCACAAGCATAATCAAGAACCACAGTGTTCATGAATTACCAACTTTTATTGGAACAGCATGACAGAACTTCCTTTTGTGCAAGGGCTGTTGGTCATAGGCACTGTTCAAAAGGCTTGTTTGAATAGTATGGACTGAAGTAAACACTAGCAGAATGCTGTGGCCTTGTTTGTTATTAGAGGATTATGTTAGTATCATGGCAGGAGTCAGTGCTCTCTGAAACAACAATGCAAAGGGAACAGATGTGGCCCACTGTGCCTGGCAACACATGAAATGTCAAGTTGCACTTGAGAGAATCACTGTGTGCAGAATCAGGCTAACACAATCTTTCTCTCTCTCTTACACACACACACACACACACACACACACACACACACACACACACACACACACACACACACACACACACACACACACACACACACACACACACACACACACACACACACACACACACACACACACACACACACACAGGGGTGTTTTTGTGAAATGTGGGGACATTCCATAGGCGTAATGGTTTTTATACCGTACAAACCGTATTTTCTATCCCCCTACACTTTCCCTGCCCCTAAACTAAACCCTCACAGGAGACTGTGTAGTTTACTTTCTGTGAAAAAAAACCTCATTCTGTGTGATTTATAAGCATTTTGAAAAGTGAGGAAATGGGGAACGTCCTCATATTTCACGCTCTTTTCGGAAAATTTTTCGAAGTTTTCGAATTACATCGTCACTTTGAGGGTGAGTAGGCTATTCTTGTGCTAGGCTATGTCCAACGGGCGAAGTTCCAGTTTCTGCCATTCAATATTTGTTTTCATCTAGTTAGGTTTACATATATAGTATTCCTTTTGACAGATGTGCTTGTTTATGCAACATATAAAATGTTTTGGACTATGAATACTAACTATAATATTAATAATTTCTCAGGAAAAGAATCCGGTGACAATGAGAGATACGTGAGGGTAATGTGTTTCAGGTCAGTGAGGAAGGCAGACGCCACATAGTTGAGAAGACACAATATTAGCTTAAGTCTGAATTAAATGCTCATTTTATACAGTTGTTTTTGAGGTTTCTGTACAAAGACAGGCATAGTGAAACTATTTCGTAAAAAGGTTCATAGAGCTTAAGTTTTTTAAATTAAGATATAGTACTCATTATAGTATATGGGTATATTTTAAATCAAATTAGATTATTAATTAATGACTTTTGTCATAGTTCAATTTAATTATCTTCACAGATTGGCGGCCTTGCTGTCCCACAACAGTTCTTCCTATGATGCTGGGACAGCACTGTGCAACCACACTGTTGCACTACTGGTACTACTGAACCAGACAGCATTATAGTTACCCACTATAATCAGTAAATTCATCAATATACTGTACATAAACTCCACATTTTTGCTTAACTCATAATTTATAAAATACCTACTGTATGAAATCGGAGATATAACAAATGGACTGTCACACTACCAGTGTTTTTTTGTTTTAAATGTAATTATTACAGAGCTTAATAATAATTAAGAGATTATTACTGAGCATAATTTTTTTCTAACCAGACAAAAACATTGCATGACATCCAATTATGTCAAGTAATTCAAACCCACCCCGACTGAGCCTGGTTTCTCCCAAGGTTATTTTCTCCATTATCGTCACCTGATGGAGTTTGGGTTCCTTGCCACCATTGCCTCTGTTGCCTTTGGCTTTTGGCTTGCTTAGTTGGGGACACTAAATATTCAACTATATTACTGATCTGCCTGCATTGACACTATATGACAATTACGAAGGAACACAAATATCTTTGCGAGGGAACGCAAAGTTTCTCGGGGGAACGCAAAAGATTTGAAAAATATTTGTTCCTCCCACCCTAAATCTTTTCCACCACCACGTCCCTTTAGGGGCTCCGTAGTTTTCATACCAGCAGGAAAAATCCTCAGCATTACTCACCATCAAAATGCCCCACCTCTGCCACTTGTTGACCCATCTGTCTGCTTGTTTGTCCATGGAGTCTTTTTGTATACACAACAATGTTTTACATTAACTGTTTATCACTTTTTCAAAGTAATTTATATTAACACGTTTACATCACTGCAATTCTATCAAAGTAATTTATATTGACACGTTTGCATTACCACAGAGCAGGTAACACTGTATCATCAAAGTTGTTCATATTTATGTTCATTACTGTATTGTAGGTAACACCAAAGTATCAAAGTAATTTATATTTACATATTTACATTATCTACATTTGTACAAATTAATGCTAATTCTTCCATCCACAATTTCTCAACTAAATATTATTTTAATTAATATATTGTGCTGTTCTTTTTTATGGTTGAGAAGAGTGTGAATGCACTGGGGAATAGCCAAGGGTATAACACTTATGGGGATGTTTCTAGTGTTTACTCTTCAATACTTCAAGAAGTAGATATTCTACTAGAATAAGGTGAGTAATAGCCCCTTTCGCACAACGCTGTTTGGCGACACTACCATCTTCCACTGTTAATATTTCAACTTTCAGGAAGCAATAACTAATGACATATATTTTTATATTAATAAAATAATAATTAGTTTGCAATATGTCAGGAAAAAGTTTTGACGCTAGTACACTTCGTGCCATACGTAAGCGAAGTCACTGGCTGAGATTGAACCCGGAAATACGTAAGCAGCATTTGTGCTTCAAGTCCATTCCATTTGATGCCTCACTTCACATTTAAAGGGATAGTTCACTAAAAATACTTTGAACCTCGTTAACTTTCACTGAATGGCCAAAAAAAAAAAAAAATTATATATATATATATATATATATATTTACAAAAACACCACTGAGGTATTTTACAAAATGGATACTCAAAGATATTCATAGGTTTGTTGCAACATGAGGGTTGAGAGTATGAGAGTAAATGATGACAGAATGGTCATTTTTGGGTTAACTATTCCTTTAAGAGACATGTGCCATCAGTATGAGGTTATCTAACATGTCTCATAGCCCTATTCTCTGTGGACAGATTATATGCAAAAGAGGATCCATCAGAGGATAAGCTCGGAATGAGAGTCATTGATCTCCGGTGGGTCCCGATCAGCAATAATCACCCCCTTTCCCTGCTCTGGTGATGCTAACCTATTGATCTTTTCCACGCCCCCTCTCTTTGCACACATTTATTTTCATTAACATTGCTACACATTGGGCACTTTGGACATCACGGAGAAACAAACATGTATACAATCCAATGGGGCACAGCGGCCAGGGGTCTCTGACCACTTGGGGGCCCCAAACTGTTACACATATTATGCATGTAAACAAAATAATTTTTGTTCTTCCTGAGCAATTGGCGGATCTGTGTAAAATTCTGCCATACTAAAGAATAGAATGTCTGATCAACACAGATAACTTTTGCACAGAGAACAGAGGGGAAAATTCAGAGAAATCGTCAGAGAAAGTTTGCTGTACTAGAATGAAAAATTAATTCAGTTGTTTGAAGACTAAACAGGAGATGAATCGGAAGTGAAATGTACTGTGTGTGTGTATGTATGTGTGGCGGGGGGTTGTAGTGTTTTACCCTAGTGTAGTGTTTTTAAAGGCTCTCACACTGACATTCAAAATTGGTCTTGACAAACACTGCTGTACATTTACACTGTAGCACTGAATTCTGTGAATAATGCTTATATGAATTTATTATATATATACTTCCTCAATTCACATTCAAATCTAGTTCATGTTTGGTAGTTGTCAATTCAGATTCAAGAACTGAATTGGAATTTAATATGCATTCTCAATTCTGTTTTGAAGGGTGCACAACCCTGCTGTTTAAACGGCGAAGGGGGTCATTGAGGGTCTGATTAGATTTGTTCTCAGTGTCCAGGATGGTTCTTTTAATAAGATACACAAGCACGCTAAAGTAGAAAACATTATTATGCCAGCATCTTGGGAGTTGTTTTAAACAGTTCTTATACAGCATCTATGTTAAAAACCTATTAGGTTTTCCTCCTGGTGAAGTTCTCCTAACTGGAATTTTAATGGAATGTAAGTAATGGGCATTAAGGAAAAGGTCTGCAAAAGAGTTTGTAAGGGATGGGTTATTAGAAGGGAGGGAGAGCTGTGAGGAAGAGAAAATGGAGAGTTTTAATTAGTGTGGTCATCTGAGGTATAAGAGGTAGCTTGTTGAAATCACCTCATATTAATGAGAGATGACCTATAACCAAAGTCACACTGACTTCAGCTAATAGTTACAGTTCTTCTTCAGACCGAAGCAGAACACTACACGGCACCGCACACTCCCTCGACTCACAAAACGTCCGCTGTACATAATCAGCACTCCGTCTGAGCACGGAGACAAATCAATACGTCATATATATATGCTGTAATATTTATTCATGGATGATCTGTGAGCCGCAGAGGCCACAAATCTAATTCATTCAACACTATCGTGTACAAGCAGGAAGCAACAGCAGCCATTAAATGCAGCCCCATCGACCGGTCCAAGAGATTCCAACAGTGCCGCGTCCGATTGTGACTCGCACCACACTGGAACCAGGGATCTATCCAATCACATTGCTCAGACAAAAGTCCACTGATGCTGCAATGCCTTCTGGGACTCTGCCTGCTGTCAGGCCGCAAGTATAGGGAGGTGTTTTGTTTATCAATTCATTTATCTTGTAAAAAAGAGAAGGATGAGCTCTTATTAACTTTTCTCTTGCCCCACTCTTCCTCCCAAAGGTATTCCTCCATAAATAAAGGGAGTGAAGATCTTTGCATAATTGTTTGTTTCTCTTTAAAAAAAAGTAATTAAGAGTGCGGGATTGAAGGGAAGTGAGCCAGAAGAGGAGCCGAGGGAATAATTAAGGATTGATCAACAAGAGAGACATCTACAGGAACTTCAGTCTGTGTTGGCACGATTGCAGATGGCACTCTCAAAATATCTTTCTTGTGTGCGTGTGTTTGTATTTGTGTACCCTTGAGTGTGTGTGTGTATGGGTGGTTTAAAGGGGACATACATTGTGAACTATAATGTTGAAACTAGTGGTGGGCCGTTATCGGCGTTAACGTGCTGCGTTAACGCAATACTCTTATCGGGCCATAAAAAAAATATCGCCGTTAAGTTGGGTTGGGAGCTGGGTCTATACTACGCAAGCTATGATGACTTTCACCTTGATATTCTAGCGCGGATGTATACCTAGCCGAATTGCACTGTAGGTGACGAGAGAACGAGTTTTCGAACCTGTGTGTATGCCTACTGAAACGATACAACACTCATTTTCTACATAGACAGTAAAAGAAATGGACAGAGCGACCCCATAGACTTCAACGGAGATAATTGAAGTCAGATAGAAGCACTCACTTCCTGATGGCTGAGCGTACTGCGCAGCCTCGGACTGAGCTTGACGACGTAGATGTGACGTGAGCAACCTGTCTGACAGTGGCAAGTCTTCTAGTAGTTGTGCAAAGTGAAATCTGAATCACCGAATCTTGAAGAGATAGAGTGAGCAGGAGCAACTTTTGATGAATGAAGCAGGATCTGCAACATCTGTATCTGCGTTTATGCCTCCACGTCCCCCCAATTGCCTCATAGACAGTAAAATATTGCCTACGAGCTTCTCCTCGGGTCTATTTGCTCAACAGCGCGACACAGTCGCGTGGTTATGACGCAATCGTTAGCCTAATTTAACGATAAATAATTTTAGTTTAATCGTGATAACTGATGTCTGGCTAATTTGGTTCTTCAAACGAATTTGCGGATTGGATTTAAATATCTGGATTAAATGATCTAAGATCACTGCGCGTTCTTGTTTTCCCTGAAGAGGGCAGATGCATCGATACTCGAAACCATGATCAGCAATGCAGCGATTGGCTGGCGTCAAGACAGCAATGTAATGACATCATATAATTAAAAAAGCCACCTGGCAAAAAACTTGGCAAATTACACACACAAAAAAAAAACACGAATATCTGGACCTTTATAAGGAAACCGCTAAACGACCAAACCAACATAAAAGTTATAATAGATCAATGATAAATGGTTTTTTTTATTTTTTACATGATCACCAATTATTTATATTCACGATTTTATACAGTATTTACACCCTTTACATTTTTATTTCAATGTTGTAATTAAATTTGAAGCAGATTTGTAACGTGACAGTATTAAAGTTTCTTAAGGGTCAAGATCAAATTCTCTGCATCTCCTGCGCTGCATCAAGCCATCCCATAATATCCGTCATCACTTAAATTAATGCACGGCTCAGATTAACTGTACAACATGTGTGCAAACCTCCAATACAATTATAAAGTAATTATTCCATCACAAATAAATCGCTCAATCAAGTGGCTGTGTCTATAGTATTATACACAACATTATAATATTATATACATTCTCATATACATATACAATTTAAAATTTGTATATTATTATTATTTAAAATTATTATTATTGCCCCTGGTTCAGTAATGGACTCTTGTAATAAAGTAGCCGTGGCTGGGACAGATTTTAAGTATCACCTCAAGATGCAATCTAATCCTGTTTACATGAAATAAGCCTGCTCGCGAGCAGGTTTACGGACCTGTTGCTATGACAGCAAGTCCAGGATGAGCGTCGAAGAACCAAACAATCCAAGATCATGCCAAATCGTCAACAATCAAATCCGGCTAACTGAGTTAGCGAGGTACGAAGAACGGGCCCCAGCTCACAGGAACAGTGTTTGGGATCCATGCGTGCGTCAGGTCTTAAAGGGACAGAGGTTATTTAATATTCAAATTACAAAAAGACAAACGATCAATTACGAGCACTCATATTCTGAATGTCTTCGGCAGAATTCAAATGAGCCATTTTAATCTAGATTAATTCCAAGATTACAGTGAGATTAATCTAGATTAAAAAAAAATAATTTATGCCCACCACTAGTTAAAACCTTACACCTTTTTTTTTGGTGATTGTGAAGGGGCCTGGGTTATTATTGTTAACTAAATATAAAAAACGAAAACTATTCCGTTTACTGAAATAAATCTGAAATAAAAAAGTATAAATATTAGATGAAAAACTTATTGAAACTGAAAAACTAAATTAAAATTAGAAATGCTGCCTTGGAAACTATCTGAAATAATTTAAGTGAATGTGGTTTCGGTTAAAATGGTTTACAATGAAAACTGAAAATATAAAAAATAAAAGCTAATTCGAAATGTTTATAAAAACTATAGGTAGCACTTTTTTTCAATGGTCCAATTTAGACATTCTACTAACTATAAGTAACTTTGCAACTACATGTCAACTTATTTTACCCAAATCTTAACACCTTACCCTATTACCTAACAGTCTACTAATACTCTAATGAGGGTTAGTTGAGATGTAGTTGCAAAGTTACTTAGACTCTCTAACGTGGACCATCAAAATAAACTTTAACCAAACTATAATAGTGTATAATACCAAAACAACACTGGTAGGGACATGCAGTTAGTAGAGGCGTTTCCCTCCATACCCTGATAAAATGACAAAACACACATCCAGAGCATCCCATCCAGTAATAAACTGACAAACAGCAGCAGAGTAAACTTGACTCTTAACCTGTCCACAAAATTATAAACCAGTGATGTAACATTGTAACTGGAAAGCAGAAGTATGTGATGATGCCATGAGAGATACTGTGTGGCCTCGACTCAAGCTCTTCACAGGATGTGTAAGACAAAGTGTCAATTGTATCAACCAATGTTGATCATCTTTTTTGCAAGCTTTGGAATGTCAGGTCCCACTGCGTTCAGATGGTTGCTATATCAAGATTCGATTGAAGTTAAATTGAGTTTTGAGTTGGGTTTAGAATGTTTAGTCTAAAATAGCTCAACCGTATGGCTAGCTCTTGCAAAGTCACAGTAGTAGAGGAGTGTCAAGAAGCAAAGTTTAAATAAAGCTTAGGTGTTGTTTGTGAATGTGAGATATAAGGTACAAAATAATTAGCGGTTCATTGTGCTGATAGCAATAACCAGTGCTTTAGATAGAGCTCACAGTGGGATACATCAGAAGAGGGGAGAGAGAAATAGCACACCGAAGGAATGATTGGGGACCGTTGTGCCAGAGGAACTTGGAGCCTGGTCTTCATGAAAAGAGTGCAAACACGGGTAAGCTTATTATGCTAATTATATTATAGTTACTTCAATGTTGTTGCACTGCAAGTGGCTCATGCACACACAATTCATTTTGTGAAATGTTTTGCTTAGTGATTGTGCTGTCTTTAAAATGAATGCATCTTAATTTGATATATGTTGTATGTTTGTTTGTTTTTTGAAAGAGATGAATACTTTTACTTAGTAAGGATGCATCATATTGATCAAAAGTGACAGTAAAGACGTTTATAATTTAATTTACAAAAGATTTATATTTCAAATAAATGCTGTTCTTTTGACCTTTCTATCCATCAAAGAATCCTGAAAATAATGTATTAACGTTACCACAAAAATATTCAGCATGTTATAATAAATACAATATAATAAATAATAAATAAATATTGAACTGTTTTTAGCATAGATAATAATAAGGAAAAAAATATGGATATTAGGATAATTTCTGAAGGATCATGTGACACTGAAGACTGGAGGAATGATGCTGAAAATACAGATTTGCCATCACAGGAATAAATTACAATTTTCAAATATACTAAAATAAAAAAGCTTATTTTTTTGATTTCATAATGTTACTGTTTCTACTGTATTTTTGGTCAAATAAATGTAGCATTGCTGAACATGTGAAGTGTAGTGTTCAAAAATATGTTTGGGTCACTTTATATATGTGGGTTTATGTGTTTTGTCTTATCGTTCATTCTATAAACGATGGTTTGTGAAAATGGGACTACTGATCTGCCTATGTGTGTGTGTGTGTGTGGCAATAGCACAGACTTTAGACTGACTGGGCAAACATGCTCCCTGCCGTGTCTCCAGCCGTCAGGCCCCAGACAGCTTATACCTTGCTGGCCTCTTTCTCCTACATTCAGCTCTAATGGCCAATCCATCCATTCTTAGAACCCACAGCCGCCATGATAGGCAGCTAATTAATCACAATTGTGTGTGAGCTGGCCTGCTTCCTTTTAGTCAGGGAAGGTCTGATTCCTCAACCTTGCCCCAACGTGAAAAATGCATCAAAAAGAAATAATGCTTGCACTTAGCTGACGCTGACACACACACACACACACACACACACACACACACACACACACACACACACACACACACACACACACACACACACACACACACACACACACACACACACACACACACACACACACACACACACACACACACACACACACACACACACACACACACACACACACACACACACACACACACACAATGTCTCTGTAAAGAGAATGATGTTTTGGTCATGGATACACTGTCAGTCAGATGCTATTTTCTGAAAAATGCCCCAACCACAAATCAATAACCTGCCATTTGTGATTAAGGGGACGCGACAGGAGACGAGGAAGCATGGTGAGGAGGAGAGCGAGAAGGAGCAGGACAGATAGCGAACTATGAAAAATGACAGCATAGACAAGAAATGCGGATAGAAATTTGGACAAAGTCTTGAATTGTTGGAGTTACTATAATAACTGAACGTTTAAAGCAAAAGGCTTAAAATTCTGCAAGTACAAAAGCCGTCCAGTGTTGGTCAGTGTCAGAATGTGTCTGCCCCACAGTGACATAGAGAATGCTACGGATTGTGGGGGGAAATCACTCCTCCATTTATCACCCGAAGCTGCTCTTATTGGAGAAGCCCTCCTATGACTCTATGTCAGAATCATTGATTCATTTCCTGTGTGAATTCCGGCAGAGGAAATTAATAGAGTCCATAAATTCAGACAGACAGCACAGAGGGAAAAGCATCCAGCCTCAGTTCTAGCTCTGACATTCACTAAACCTGCTGTTCTGAGGGGTTAATATTCTCACTGAGGGAGTAAATGCATTTCTGCTCCATCCATGAGCACCTGCTCCAAATATAGAGGGATAAGCAGGATTAAAACTTCAGTAACCTTAAAGAGGGACAGCATGCTTGACAATGTGAACTAAAGCAAGCTTGAATCATACATTAGAATTGAATGAAAACCAAAACAGGGCTGTGAGCAATGGACACACAGTCTGTTCAACACGGTCACGGTCACATATTGACGCTTGGTCAGTTCCCTTCGGCGTCACTTTTTAACGCAGAATACCCCTTTAGCGTCATTTTTCAACGTGCAGGGTACTCCATTGATTTCAATGAGAAACCTTTGGCGTCATTACGTCAGCTTTGATTGTAAAATGTCATTGGCTCTCGTTTGTCTCGTGACCGATCGCATCATGCTGAAGAGTCAGGTGTATCATTTGAATGAGATATGACCATAGATATCCATAATTATCCATAAAATGTTTTCATGGGTGCTTGCACTTTTTAAATAACCATAACTTGCTCAATTTTTCACAGATTTTCAAACTGTTTTGTTTGTTATAAACATCAGAGACGTAGTTATGACACTGCATACTTATGAAAAATTATTCATAATTTGTTCAAGCATCCATAATTATAGCCACGTTAATAACGTTTGTAAGAAACCAAACCATTTGTAAATCTGTCAAGATTTCAGTGAGATAAGAGTATTTGTGTTCATGCAGATCACTCGCCTTACATCAGGTACCACAGAGCCCTGACTGTGACAAGAAGGCCGCCGGTGATGACGTTAGAGACTCCGCCGTAAGACATCTAGCCTTTATTATGACTGCCTAAGTGCGTGCTTTAACGGAGCAGTGGGATCTTCATTTCAGCGATTAAAACATTAGATCAACTCTGTTCTTCACATGACGATATCGTATGACTTCAGAAGACTTGGAATGCAACATGAGTTAATACTTTTATACTGTTTTTGGTCAGTTTTTGCAATAAATAACTGTGACTGTTCTTGTATTTGCCTGTTACATGTTTTATATTGTTTAGAAGTGGGTAGATTTAGGGTAAGAGTGGGGTTAGTTGCTCCAACATATAAAAATAGCAAATAAATATTTATAAAATCATGTCTGCTTTTACAAATGCAAAAAATTAAATGCGTCTTGATCTGACACATTGGGCAAACAACTGAAATCAATGGAGTTCCCTGAGCATCAGAAAATGACACTAATGGAGTACCCTGTGCGTTACAAATTTACGCAGAAGGGAACTGACCAAGCATCAATATGTGATGAGTTGGTGTGAGACCGTGTTGGTCTGTTCAATATGTCCTACTGTTGTGTCAATTTCAATTTTTTACAACCTAGGGAACATGACTATCTCGGCGCTTAGGTCGAGACTCGCCTACCTCCGGGAAGGTGGAGTCCCGCTCCACATACCTCGATCTAGAGCTATCGCCCAAGATAGACCTACTTCGACGGATGGTCGGGGTGACCTGAGGATCACGTTCAGGGCAAACCCGCTGAGCATACCTCCGCAGGCCCCTGAACCCTCACAAGCGCCACAGCCGGTGGTGCTTCCGGAGGAGACCGCTGGCCCCTCCCACAGGCGGCCGGTGGTCACCTTCGGGGCACCCGCGGATGAGCAGATGTCGATCGCTGCATCGGAGGGGGAGTTCCAGTCCTCAGAGGATGAAGAGTCGACTGTACTGCCTACCTCTGGGAGAGTGGCAACGGTCGAGTCGGACCCTGAGTTGACGGCTATGTTTTCCCGGGCCGCCGAAAAGGTCGGGCTTGTGTGGAACCCTCCACCACGTCTCGAACCTTCTAGGTTGGATGATTGGTTTCTGGGGGGGGGTTCTCGTGTGCTCGCGACGTACCGACGTACGTCGAACGTGACCGACTGAAAGGGAACGTCTCGGTTACGTATGGTAACCCTCGTTCCCTGAAGGAGGGAACGGAGACGTACGTCCCGTCGCCACATTTCCTTATCATCACTGCATGGCCGAGTCACTAGTTCGCTCCTCAGTGAAAAACGTCAGTGCGCTGCTCTCGCTTCCTGTTTATACCCGTGGCGCGGGGCGGAGCGCGAGATGCAAATCTCGCACGCCAATGGCCCATTGGCCCGTTCAATAGATCTCGAAGCTGATAGGAGCTCTCTGAAGTGATCCGAATTCCTCCATCAGGGAACGAGGGTTACCATACGTAACCGAGACGATTTTTTAAAATGAATAATTTAATTACAAATTCATATTTGTTCAGCAAAGATGCATTCAATTAATCAAAGTTTACTAAAGATTTATATTTCAGATAAATTCTGTTCATCCCACAAACTCTATTCATCACAGAATCCTGAAAAAATGGACCATGGTTTCCAAAACAATATTAACCAGCATAAATATTTTCAACTGATAATAATATTAAATGTTTCTTGAGCATCAAAACAGAATATTAGAAAGATTTCTGAAGGATCATGTGACATTGAAAACTGGAGTATTGAGTTAAAGCTCAGCTTTGCCATCACAGCAATAAATAAATTTTTAAATATATTATAATAGAGAAAATATATATATATATATATATATATACATATACTCACCTAAAGGATTATTAGGAACACCATACTAATACTGTGTTTGACCCCCTTTCGCCTTCAGAACTGCCTTAATTCTACGTGGCATTGATTCAACAAGGTGCTGAAAGCATTCTTTAGAAATGTTGGCCCATATTGATAGGATAGCATCTTGCAGTTGATGGAGATTTGTGGGATGTACATCCAGGGCACGAAGCTCCCGTTCCACCACATCCCAAAGATGCTCTATTGGGTTGAGATCTGGTGACTGTGGGGGCCATTTTAGTACAGTGAACTCATTGTCATGTTCAAGAAACCAATTTGAAATGATTCGAGCTTTGTGACATGGTGCATTATCCTGCTGGAAGTAGCCATCAGAAAATGGGTACATGTGGTCATAAAGGGATGGACATGGTCAGAAACAATGCTCAGGTAGGCCGTGGCATTTAAACGATGCCCAATTGGCACTAAGGGGCCTAAAGTGTGCCAACAAAACATCCCCCACACCATTACACCACCACCAGCAGCCTGCACAGTGGTAACAAGGCATGATGGATCCATGTTTTCATTCTGTTTACACCAAATTCTGACTCTACACTGTCAAAAAAAAAGGTACAGTGCTGTCACTGGGGCGGTACCCTAAGGTACAAAACCGAAAAGGTACTAATATGTACCTTTAAGGTACTAATATGCACTCTTAAAGTACTTATATGTACCTTTAAGGTACTAATATGCACTCTTAAAGTACTTATATGTACCTTTTAAGGTACTAATATGTACCATTTAGGGGTGAGTAAGGTACAAAGATGTACCTTTACACTTTTGTACCTTAGGGTACCGCCCCAGTGACAGCACTGTACCTTTTTTTCTGACAGTGTACTATCTGAATGTCTCAACAGAAATCGAGACTCATCAGACCAGGCAACATTTTTCCAGTCTTCAACTGTCCAATTTTGAGCATTGGAACTGTCCAATTTCAATGGTGAGCTTGTGCAAATTGTAGCCTCTTTTTCCTATTTGTAGTGGAGATGAGTGGTACCCGGTGGGGTCTTCTGCTGTTGTAGCCCATCCGCCTCAAGGTTGTGTGTGTTGTGGCTTCACAAATGCTTTACTGCATACCTCGGTTGTAATGAGTGGTTATTTCAGTCAAAGTTGCTCTTCTATCAGCTTGAATCAGTCGGCCCATTCTCCTCTGACCTCTAGCATCAACAAGGCATTTTCGCCCATGCACAGGACTGCCGCATACTGGATGTTTTTCCCTTTTCACACCATTCTTTGTAAACCCTAGAAATGGTTGTGCGTGAAAAAAATCCCAGTAACTGAGCAGATTGTGAAATACTCAGACCGGCCTGTCTGGCACCAACAACCATGCCACGCTCAAAATTGCTTAAATCACCTTTCTTTCCCATTCTGACATTCAGTTTGGAGTTCAGGAGATTGTCTTGACCAGGACCACACCCCTAAATGCATTGAAGCAACTGCCATGTGATTGGTTGATTAGATAATTGCATTAATGAGAAATTGAACAGGTGTTCCTAATAATCCTTTAGGTGAGTGAGTGTGTGTATGTATATATATATTCACAATATTATAATTTTTACTGTATTTTTGATCAAATAAATGCAGCCATGAGAGTCTTATTTAAAAAACATTTAAAAAATCGTACAAACCCCATGTTTTTAATCAGTAGTGTATACAGTCATAACAATTGTTTGATATAAAATTGCAATGTGTATTTTAGACTTTCAGGCAGTTACTAGCTTCCATGAATAAAAGGATGGTTACCAAGATCAAGTATTCTTTATGTGTAAAACTTTTTTTAATGAAGAAAAAAAAAACACCTTTAAATATGGAACCTCTGACTAATGTCAGAAAGGAAATGCTTAAAAGAAATAAGTACAATATTATGTACACTATATCAGTGTTTCCCAACCCTGTTCCTGGAGTCACACCAACACTACACATTTTCCAACTCTTCTTAATCAAACTCAACTGATTTAACTCACTGTTAAGGCCTGTACACACCGGGACGAATATCGCGCGCGTTTATCGCCAGCGTTTTTCGTGACGTTTTTCGGCACGTCTTGAGTGTTCACACCCAAGCGATTTTCACTCGCGATGCGCCGAGTGAACGTGCAATTTCACTCCCTGACTTTAGATGGCGCTTATTGAAAAACAGAAATAGCCTGGTACACAAGGTGGCGCTGCGCTCGCTGCATCCCTTGTCACACAGAAGAAGAAGAAGAGAGAGAGTATTTACATGTTAGCCGAAACACACATAACTTTCTCACATACTAGAACATGGATTTCTCAAGCAGCAGCAGCAGCTCCAGCGATGAGGACATTGTTGTTCTGTTGAACGAGGAAAGACAACAGAAAAGACGCAGATTTTGGATACATCCCATAGTTCTTACTCGCTGACGGACATTCTAAAATACCCCCGAAAACGTTCATGATACATTTTTAGCTCTTGTATCAGTCGATAGAACTCCCCATGTTCTTCTCTTTTTTTAACTATGGGATGTATCCAAAATCTGCGTCTTTTCTGTTGTCTTTCCTCGTTCAACAGAACAACAATGTCCTCATCGCTGGAGCTGCTGGAGTCTTCTTCGCCAATGTGTGCTCGGCTAGACCGGTTTGTGCTTGAGTGCCACCAAGTCGTTTTTTACTGTAACTTCAGCAGCTCCAGGCACGCGAACAAAAGCGGCGACCTGATTGGTCGGCCAGTTTTTAACGCGCCGCGTCAAAAAAAAAAAACGAACCCGAGGCGTTTTTTTAAAAATGACGCTTTTACGCCTGACGTTTTACGCGTCGGTGTGACCACTCACATTGGCGCCCATTGTTTAGTCACGAGGCGTTAAACGTCGGCGATAAACGCGCGCGAAAATCGTCCCGGTGTGAACAGGCCTTTAGTGGATACTCCAACATCAGTAGAGACTCCAAGATCAGAAATACTATATGGGTCAGATAAGGGAGACATCCAAAATGTGCACTGTTGGTGTGCCTCCAGGAACTGGGTTGGGAAACACTGCACTATATTATACCCTCCAAATCATTGAATTCAGGTGTTCCAATCACTTCTATGACCACAGGTGTATAAAATAAAGCACCTAGGCATGCAGACACTTCTACAAACATTTGTGAAAGAATGGGTCACTCTCAGGAGTTCAGTGAATTCAAGCGTGGTACCGTGATAGGTTGCCACCAGTGCAATAAGTCCATTCATGAACTGTGTGGCCTTCAGATTAGCTCAAGAACAGTGAGTAGAGAGCTTCATGGAATGGGTTTCACCAAGTATAATGCAAAGCGTCGGATGCAGTGGTGGAAAGCACACTACCACTAGAGCAGTGACAAATCCCGCTTCTCTGTCTGGCAATCCGATGGATGTGTCTGGTTTTGGTGGTTGCCAGGAGAACGGTACTTGCCTGACTGCATTGTGCCGAGTGTAAAGTTTGGTGGAGGGGGGATTATGGTGTGGGGGTTGTTTTTCAGGGGTTGGGCTTGGCCCCTTAGTTCCAGTGAAATAAACTCTTAATGCTTCAGCATACAAAGACATTTTGGACAATTTCACGCTCCCAACTTTGTGGGAACAGTTTGGGGATGGCCCCTTCCTGTTCCAACATGACTGCGCTGGTACCAGTGCACAAAGCAAGGTTCATAAAGACATGGATGAGCGAGTTTGGTGTGGAGGAACTTGACTGTCCTACACAGAGTCCTGACCTCAACCCAATTGAACACCATTGGGATGAATTAGTGTGGAGACTGCGAGCCAGGCCTTCTTGTCCAACATCAGTGCCTGACCTCACAAATGCTCTTCTAGAAGAATGGTAAAACATTCCCATAAACACACTCCTAAACCTTGTGGAAAGCCTTCCCAGAAGAGTTGAAGCTGTTAAGCTGCAAAGGGTGGGTCAACTCCCTATTAACCCAAATGGATTAAGAATGGGATGTCATTAAAGTACATGTGCATGTAAAAAAAAAAACCTTTTGGTGTAGATCTAAAATAATAGGTGTCCGACCTGATAGCATTTTGGGACATGTCCACAAATGTAAACCTATACAGGCTATCTGTATCTGTTTACCTAGAGAGAGATACTGACTCATGGCCATCATACCTAAACTGTCCCACTCTATCTCTCTCTCCCTGGGGCTGGAGCTCAGCAGGAGACGTGAAGTCTCCTAAGCGAGCAGCTGTAGGGGTGCAAATCTTTATTGTAAGTAAATTATGACATTAAATACTCCCTCTGAACTCGAACTCGAGTCTCTTGCAAGATCTTCCTCATCTGCCTCTGGGATAGCCAGGGCCAACGGGTAAACACTGTCTCTTTAATATGCTTTAAATTTGGGAATTATGCAGGTTATTTTTTGAGGAGCCCAGGGAAATTAATTGTGTAAATGGATGTTGTTGTTGATGGAACAAAAGGCTTGAGCAGCATTTTTACATGTCATCACATACAATATATTGAGTGATTTTATTGCTTGAACAGTCATTTGTAACCTTTTGTTCCCATCATATCCCTTGAGCTGTGCTTGAGGTTGACTAGTTTTACCAGTTAT
Source organism: Romanogobio albipinnatus (assembly GCA_023566225.1). NCBI lineage: Eukaryota > Metazoa > Chordata > Actinopteri > Cypriniformes > Gobionidae > Romanogobio > Romanogobio albipinnatus. The sequence goes on along the minus strand of CM042240.1, from coordinate 31,710,286 downwards.
GCAGTCTGGACAGTATAAAGCATAATCCATTAATGAAACGTGTAAAGCTTTTTATGGCTGCTGTACTGATGCACATGAATGGTTCAGGAATGGTTTGGAAAGCTCTCAGAGATTTTAGTAGCATCAATTTTTGATTTTCAGGTCCCTTCAAACCGAAGCTGTTACCTGTACCGGGGTATATTCTCTGGCGTTTTATTTTGTCAGTAAGTATTTTGAGGCTTTTTAGTCAGTTCCAAAGATTTCTATTCTGTGGCAGTCCTAAAATAAAGCTCCACAGTCCTTCTTCTCTGACACATCTTTAACCGAAAAAACAGTGGGAAGACTGTAGCATGACATGGTGCACTGCTGACTGCACTCTCACCCTCTTTCCCATGTCCTCCAGCTTGACCTAGTCCAAAACCCAGCAGGTCTGGGCACCTGCTGAGAAACACAGTCGGAACCTTGCTGGGTTTAACCAAAGAAACAAAACCCTTATTTATTAGATACTGGCTATGATGCATGTTGATCTAAGGTCAGTAGACTCCACTCCGCTAAACACAATTTGTACAGATTTCATGAACTAAAAATAAGAGGAAATGTAGTAAAAATAGGTCAATTCTAAGACAATTTTGCCCAGATTCTTGCTATAACTATACTATTATAAGGCAAAAATTATGTTTGTTCTGTATTAAATAGCAAGTGTCGTATTGTATGCAAAATTCATGTAAATGGTAAATGGACTGCATTAATATAGCGCTTTTAACAGACCAATGGCCATCCAAAGCGCTTTAGACATTGCCTCACATTCACCCATTCACACACCGACGGCGGTGTCTGCCATGCAAGGCGCCATCCAGCTCGTTGGGAGCAGCTAGGGTTAGGTGTCTTGCTCATGGACACCTCGACACTTGGTCAGGTGGAACCGAGGATCGAACCACCAACCTTCTGGTTTGTAGACAACCTACATGAACCACTGAGCCACTGCCGCCCAACAATGCAAGTTATGTTTCAGACAAAAACCGTACAGTTAAGGCCTGTTCTCACCAAGAATAATAACTATACAACTTTTAGCGTCCACACAAACGTTTACACTTCAGTCCATCGCTTTAAATGAACAATTTCTGCAAATTCGGGTGTATTCTGATTGGCTGTCAAAGCAACAAAAAAATAGTTCTGAAAAGAACATTCCAAAAGTTCCAAAAGAAGCCAAAGTATCAAGCTACAAGCCAGCCTGGTAAACTTAAAGAGATATTTTCTTTGACTCGTGGACGGTGCGGAGCAGACGAGGGAAACAGACGAGAGGACTTTTTTTTACAGGGAAACCTAAAGTAAGTGTTCCCTTTCAGTCAAATTGGGATCAAATTGGGATCCCTATCAGCTTCGAGATATAGAGAACAGGCCAATGGGCCATTGGCGTGCGAGATTTGCATCTTGCGCTCCGCCCCGCGCTGCGGGTATAAACAGGAAGTGAGAGCGAATGCACGCTGTCATTCACTTCGGAGCCGAACGGCGTTGATGAAGCAAGACTGCTTTTCTAAAAGAGAGCCTATCTACAGAGAGAGATACTCCAGTGAACGAGAAGGACGCTCTGTGTTGGCGAAAAGGCACAATCAGCGCGATCGTGTGCTCACCGCTGCATCAGCATAACAAACTGCTGTTCTCACAGCAACTGTCGGTTTGGTGAAGGCGTTTGTCTCAGTAAGTGCAGACACAGGACTGCACTTACCTCCTGTGTGCTGCCGCGGTCTTCCCCTGGGTGCTTCAGCACTGTTGAAAGAGCGTTTCCTCATAAAAGATCAACACGGGTGTGACTGTGTCTCGTTCAAGACGTCATTCCACTCGTGCGTTTCTGGATGCGGTTGTTTCCTGTCCTGACGGCCACGATCCCTCTCGCATAAACATGTTGAGACTGTGTTCGTGGGTGATCCATGCTCTCTCAGGGATCACGTCGACGCGCTGATCATCTCACCTCATTTCGGGGCCGCACAGGTAGACCTGTTTGCCTCCCCAGAGACGACCCACTGCCAGTGGTTCTATTCCTTGACCGAGGGGTCGGATGCCCTGGCCCACAGCTGGCCCCGGGGCCAACGCAAATATGTGTTCCCCCAGTGAGCCTTCTTGCACAAACACTGTGCAAGGTCAGGGAGGACGAGGAGCAAGTCCTGTTGGTCGCTCCGTATTGGCCCAACGGACTTGGTTCCCTGAACTAGTGCTCCTCGCGACAACACCTCCTTGGCCCATTCCTCTGAAGAAGGACCTCCTAACTCAGAGACGGGGCACCCTATGGCACCCGCGTCCGGACCTCTGGAAACTCCATGTCTGGTCCTTGGACGGGACGCAGAGGTTCTAGGTGACCTACCACAAGCAGTAGTTGACACCATCGCTTCCGCTAGAGCCCCCTCTACGAGGCGCCTCTATGTGTTGAAGTGGAACCTGTTCGTCGATTGGTGCTCTTCTCTCCGAGAAGACCCCTGAAGATGTTCGATCAGGTCTGTGCTTTCCTTTCTACAAGATGGGTTGGAGCGAAGGCTGTCTCCCTCCACCCTCAAAGTCTATGCTGCCTCTATCGCCGCTAATCATGAGCTAGTAGATGGAAAATCTCTAGGTAAGCACGATCTGATTGTCAGGTTCCTGAGGGGGGCGAGGAGACTAAATCCACCTCGCCCTCCCTCTGTACCCTCTTGGGACTTGTCTCTGGTGCTAACCTCACTGCAGAGAGCGCCCTTTGAGCCTTTGCAGTCAGCAGAATTGAAAATCTTGTTGTTAAAGACAATACTCCTGACTGCGTTGGCCTCCATCAAGAGGGTAGGGGACCTGCAGGCATTTTCGGTCGACGAATCGCGCCTGGAATTCGGGCCCGGTAACTCTCATGTGATCATGAGACCCCGGCCTGGATATGTGCCCAAGGTTCCCACTACTCCCTTCCGGGACCAAGTGGTGAGCCTGCAAGCGCTGCCTTCGGAGGAGGCAGACCCAGTCCTAGCTTTTCTCTGTCCCGTCTGTGCTCTCCGGACTTACGTGGACAGAACACAAAGCTTCAGGACCTCAGAGCAGCTCTTCGTCTGTTACGGAGGACAGCAGAAGGGAAAGGCTGTCTCCAAGCAGAGGGTGGCCCACTGGATAGTGGATGCCATCGTCTTGGCGTATGATTCCCAAGATGTGCCCTGCCCGCTCAGATTTAGAGCCCACTCCACTAGGAGTGTTGCTCCTTCCTGGGCGCTGGCTCGTGGCGCCTCGCTGACAGATATTTGTAGAGCTGCGGGCTGGGCGACACCTAACACGTTCGCTAGATTTTATAGCCTCCGTGTAGAGCCGGTATCTTCCTGTGTGTTAACTTCCCATAGTCAGTAACACCGAAGTGCCTGTTCTAGTGTCGGCTTGCCTCCCTCATGGTACGGATACATGCGCTTATCTGCTCAAGTCGAGTTCCCCAGAATGGCAAACCCTGTTGAGTCCTCCGCAACCCGCGGCAGTCGGATGTGACGGAGCGTTCGACGCCAGGTCGAACACTCGTATGCATTGGTGGAACTTGTGTTATGCTGGGTTCCATATGTTGTGACCCCCACGGTGGTCCCATGTGTGTATTCTTTCACGGTACGGCTCCCTACGGCGAGCCCGTGTCTTTCCCTCTGCAGAGTCTGCTCTGCCGTCTCAGGAAGGTGTTGTCCCCCGCCTCTAATTGCCAGAACAGCAGCTTTTTGACTCTCCCTGCGTGAATTTTCCCGCCCGCATCAGATTGGAGTCTGAGGGGCTCATCGCTGGGCGCTGGAAGTGGTAGTAACTATGGCGTTTTCCAAAGGGATCCCAATTCGTCGGTAGGTCCGACGTACGTCGATCGTGACCGACTGAAAGGGAACGTCTCGGTTACGTATGGTAACCCTCGTTCCCTGAAGGAGGGAACAGAGACGTACGTCCCGTCGCCACAGTTGCTGTACCATCACTGCAGGGCCGAGCCACTCAGTTCGGCTCCTCAGTGAAAAACAGCGTGCATTCGCTCTCGCTTCCTGTTTATACCCACGGCGCGGGGCGGAGCGCGAGATGCAAATCTCGCATGCCAATGGTCCATTGGCCTGTTCTCTTAATCTCAAAGCTGATAGGGGCTCCCTGAAGTGATCCCAATTCGTTGGTACGTCCGACGTACGTCTCCGTTCCCTCCTTCAGGGAACGAGGGTTACCATACGTAACCGAGATGTTTTATCTAATTTACCATTTGTTCTTTTATAATGTATTGATTTATAGCAATATGTATATGCTGTGCGTGTTTAAACGAGCCAAAACTTTTCTCTCAGGGGAGTGAGGGGACATGACTCGCCGTGCAGACATAGAGTTTACTTTTAATCAAGAGAACACAAAGTAAGTGTTTAACCTCATCTACAAAGTGTATTTATGACGTTATATTGTTTTATAATGATATTTTTGTGCTGTGCGCTCCCAGAGCCGTTGAAATACAGAGTTTGCAACACGCTTTGATTGCACGGTCACATGGTTCATGGAGCTCTCAACAACTTGCGCCGTCTATCTGTTCGAATGGTTGGAGGAGGACAGACAGCGGTTTCACTATATTTGCTGCAATTTCTGGTAAATATTAACCTTATGAATTGAAATCAAATCAAATTGTGAAATGTGTCAAATACTCAGCCCTAATTAAATCACATTATGAGTCATTGTAGAGTGTAAACATTGCAACATGTTGTCAATAAACCTAATGAAATTTTATTTATTAGGATCTATTGCTCCTTGACCAACTGAACTGGTTTACGGATCGGATGAAACTACATCTCGCTTCACTGCATAGTCTCTCTCAGATCGCCATCAGATACAGGTAAATTTCATGGAAATCCTTCAAAATGATTAAATGTGAGTTTGAATCGATACAGGTAAAATAAATAAGGAGTAAGGTAAGTTCACCCAAAAATGAAAATGACCTCAAGCCATCCTATGTGTCTTCCAGACGAATACAATCAGAGTTATATTAAAAAATCAAAAGCTTTGTAATGGCAGTGAATGGCAGCCCAAAATTTGAAGCCCAGAAAATGTATCCATTATAAAAGTGAATCGATGGGTTTGTGTAAGAAAAATATCCATATTTAACAAGTTGTAATCTAAAATATTTAGTTCCTGACGGACCGCCTTCCATATTCAACCTACGGAAAAAGTGTAACTGGCGTGGCGATGACGTCGGACGTGGCATAAACCTTTTGACCTTCGAGAGGCGTTGCACTTATTTCATAAGTTGAATGCGGAAGGCAGTCCCCCAAAAGCTAGATATTTTACTTTATAATGTGTTAAATATGTTTTTTTTTCTTACACAAACCTATCGATTCGCTTCATAAGGCCTTTATTAACCCTCCAGAACCGTACAGAGCACTTTTATAATGGATAGATGCACTTTTTTCTGGGCTTCAAATTTTGGGCTGCCATTTATAATGTTTGGGTTAGCCAGGAAATGTTTTAATATTACTCTGATTGTATTCGTCTGAAAGAAGAATGTCATATACACATAGAATGGCTGGGGGGTGAGTAAATCATGGGCTAATTTTCATTTTTGGGTGAACTAACCCTTTAATATGACAGTGGTTTTAAATGTTGTTTTTGTTGCTTTTTTGCATTTGAATATTGCACTTTACTAGTAGTTACAGCATGACATAAACATGAACATCAGAGAATATGTTTAAAGATACAATACAATGTATGAAATCTGTATCTTCTCATGTAATCGCACAGTTTCAACTGCGCAGACGTTAATAAACGTCAATAAATACCTTTTAAACAATGTCATGTCACATTTACCTCAAAAAAGATATTCTGTCCAAAAATTAATTAGTCAGCTAGAAAAATTAACTTTTGCTCAGTATATTTACTATATTGCATAGTTATTGTATTACTGTTCTTCAGTATTTAATTTTGAATAAATATTTTTTTATGACAGCACCACTTAAAAGTTGTAGCTCTCTCTCTCTCTCTCTCTCTCTCTCTCTCTCTCTCTCTCTCTCTCTCTCTCTCTCTCTCTATTTTTTTCAGCCGGTTGTTGATGAGAGACATTGTTCGTGGGGTTAATGTAGGGCATCTTGACCGTGAGTGAGGACATCAGACATGATAGTGCCTTCCCAGATGATGTCGTGGATGTGGCTGTGATACTGGAAAGGGGAGATTGTGGTTTTGGATCTAGAAGATGTCCTAGCTTGTTCCCTTTCGCTGCTCTCACTGCGTCGGAACGACACTTCGGGGATACTCCCTAAGCACTAGCGAATCTGAAGTCCGTATAGAAACTAGCCCAATCTGATTGGTCGTGCATGATGACGTCATCGTGACGGCGTACCCGGAAATATAAAGGGCTCTGTGTATATAATATAATAGCGCTCTGTGTGACAAGTCTGTCTATTTATTGTTGTCTGTCCAAGCAAGTGTGTGTGTGAAAGAGTTTAAAATAATAAGTATGAGTGAAAACTATAGGCAGTGTGTGCATCCGTGCCCACGTTACATCTCTGGCTCGGATGCACACCTGCTTTGTGTGCAGTGTTTGGGCGTGGAGCATGCTCGGGCGGCTCTCGAGGGAGCCGCCTGTCAACATTGCGAGCTGCTCCCGCTCAGACTGCTTCACTCTCGGCTGGCCGTTTTTGATGAGGGCGGCCAGCCTCGTGAACCTCGTGGTTCTGGACCCGTGGCTGTTGAGGCAGCGCGGCGTCGCAGATCATGGGGTTCACAGCGGGACTTGTCAGAGGGTTTTGGGACTGCTGCAGCACTTTCCCAATCCTCCTCTGACAGTTCCGATGACCTTCCTCCCTGTGTGGAAGCCCACGCTGCAGCTTCTTCCCCCGGGGTGGAGGGTCCGATGCTCATCCTCTCTGGTTCCGAGGAGCCGGATGAGGGTGGCATCGCGGCGGGTGGAGAAGCAGGAAGTGCTTCATTTTAGTGCTTCATCCACCCGCCCAAGAGGAGCTGGTCGAGGTTTTGACCCGTGCGGTGGCCAAGCTAAATATCAATTGGCCACAGGAGGCACCGGAGGTCCAGCCAACCAGTAGGCTGGATGACCGGTTCCTTCCTCGCCGGGGCTTGCCGTTCTTCCCAGATCTGCACACTGAGGTGTGTAGATCATGGAAGAAACCCTTCTCCTTGCGAGTTTCCAATCCCCCTGTGTTGGACTATGCTAATGTCCTGGGGGCTCGCGAGGCAGGATATGGGACGATGCCTCGGGTAGAGGAGGCTCTAGCAAGCTATCTTTCGCCCTAGGCCGCATCGTCCCTCAAAGCCCCGGTATTGCCCACCAAGCCCTGTAGGGACACCTCATCCTTGGTGGGCAAGGCCTATATGGCGGCTGGTCGGGCTGGTAGTACCCTGCACACTCTGTCCATCTTGCAGGCCTACCAGGCCGATCTCCTTAAGGAGCTCGACGAGGGCAAGGGACCCTCTCCGGAGGATATTTTAGAACTCCGGAAGGCTGCGGATTTGTCTCTCCGCGTCACCAAGGAGACAGCTCGTGCTGTCGGCCGGTCAATGGCCTCCTTGGTGACTGTGGAGAGGCACCTATGGCTGAACTTATCGGGGATGAAAGAGAAGGACAAGTCCTTTCTCTTAGACTCCCCGATTTCGCCTTCCGGGTTGTTTGGGGACGCGGTTGAGGCCGTTGTCGCCAAGCACCGGGAGGCGAGAAGTCAGTCAGCGGCCTTCCGACAGTTCGTCCCTCGCCGCTCGGAGCCAGGGAGGGCGGCCCATAGCGGGCAGCCCCAGCCGTCAACCAGCTCCTCGCACCGTCAGCTGCAGAGGGAGAGCGTCGCCTCTAGAGCCCCTCCTCCGGGAGCCTGGCAACAGAGACGGCGCTCTCTCCAGCAGACTCGCCAGCAGCCTTCCGCTCCTAGAGGTGATCTAAGGAGCGTGCTCCAGGCACGGAAAGCTGCTGGGAAGAAGCCCTAGCTGCGGCTGGGCTTCTAAGGGCGGTCCCCCCAGCAGAAGAGCAACTGAGGTTGTTTCTTCTGCAGCGCCCTGGGGAAATCGATGTGGAATCCTGCCGTCTATAACGCTTCGGGCCACATCGATTTCCCGCGAACGCACGCTGCTCCAGCCGCCTCTAGAAAGACCTGCGGCTGGGCAGCTCACGCGTCCGCACACAGAGAATCGTTCCCAACTACTTCCTGCCGGTCATCCGCTTCAGGGGGTAGGGAACGAGGCTCGTGTAACACCCGACGCCAGCCTCGAGAGGCTGGTTCCCTTAGTAGATTATCTCGGCGCATGGAAATGCCTTCCGAATATTTCTACATGGGTCCTGCGTACTGTAGAGAATGGTTACAGACTGCAGTTCGGTCATCCTCCTCCTCCAAGTTTCAGGGGTTTGAACTGGACCGCAGTGGTACCAGAGTGGGTTCGGGTAATAGAACTAGAAGTAAAATCCTTGCTGGCGAAGGAAGACATAGAGCGTGTTCCTCCGCCGGAGAGGGAGTCCGGGTTCTACAGCCGGTACTTTATAGTTCCTAAAAAGGATGGAGGGTTGCGTCCGATTATAGACCTGAGGTATTTGAATCGGTCTCTGAGGAGGTTCAGATTCAAAATGCTCACGATTCCTATCATCGTGAGTCAGATCCAGTTTGAGGACTGGTTCGACACGATAGATTTAAAGGACGCATACTTCCATATCTCCATTCTTCCATGTCATAGGAAGTTCTTGAGGTTCGCTTTCGGGGGCGAGGCGTACCAATATCGAGTGCTTCCCTTCGGTCTAGCTCTTTCCCCACGCACATTCACAAAGTGCATGGATGCAGCTCTGGCTCCATTGAGACTCCAGGGCATCCGTGTACTGAATTATATCGACGACTGGCTCATATTGGCCCAGTCGTACGATATGGCAGTTCGGCATCGAGATGTCGTTCTGGCCCATATAAAGTGCTTGGGGCTGAGACTCAACACAACAAAAAGTGTGTTGACGCCGTCCCGAAGGACTACGTTCCTAGGGATAGTATGGGATTCGACTACGATGCGGGCACAATTGTCTCCCGCGCGAGTCGAGACCATACTGGCGATGGTCTCACGAATAAGGCAAGGCCACAGCATCACTGTGAAGCACTTTCAGAGAGTGCTGGGGCACATGGCAGCAGCGTCCAACGTTATACCTTTTGGCCTGCTGCACATGAGACCCCTACAGTGGTGGCTGAAAACCAAGGGGTTTTCCCCCAGAGGGAATCCTTTCCGTATGATCAGGGTAACGCGCAGATGCCTTCATTCCCTAGTCATATGGAAGAAACCTTGGTTTCTGTCCCGGGGGCCAGTGTTGGGAGCGTCCTGTTGCCGGAGATCCGTTTCAACAGACGCCTCCCTCACGGGTTGGGGCACGGTCATGGAGGGCCGCTTTGCGAGGGGCCCGTGGGAGGGCCGTCATTCCTCCTGGCACATAAATTGCCTGGAGATGATGGTGGTCTACAAGGCTTTGAGGAGCTTTCTCCCGGACCTCTGCGGCCAACATGTCCTGGTATGAACAGACAATACGTCTGTTGTAGCGTACCTGAATCATCAGGGGGGTTTGAGGTCACGCCCTCTTTGTAGACTGGCGCATCAAATTCTCCTGTGGTCCCAAGGGAAACTGTTGTCCATCAGGGCAATGTATATCCCGGGGGTCCAAAATCAGGGAGCAGACATCCTGTCGAGGCAGGGGCTGAGGCCCGGGGAGTGGCGACTCCACCCGGAGGTGGTGGAGGCCATATGTGAGAGGTTCGGCCCAGTGGAAGTGGACCTGTTTGTGTCTCGCGAGACGTCCCACTGTCCACTGTGGTTTTCCCTCACGCATCCAGCCCCGCTGGGGTTGGATGCCATGGTTCAGACGTGGCCGAGGCTGCGTCTGTACGCATTTCCCCCGATTGCTCTGCTCCCAGGAGTTCTGGAGAGGGTCCGCCAACAGGGGGTCAGCCTACTTTTAGTAGCACCCCGTTGGCCGACGCGAGTTTGGTTCTCGGATATCATAGCGCTGCTGGCAGGGCCTCCATGGCAGATCCCTCTGAGGAGAGATCTCTTATCTCAGGCAGGGGGCTCAATATTTCACCCCCGGCCTGAGATTTGGAGTCTTTGGGTCTGGCCCTTGAGGGGGTCAGGTACCTAGAGACTGGCCTGTCGGCAGAGGTGATAGAGACCGTACTCAGTTCCAGGGCTCCATCTTTAAAAAGAGACTGTACAGCCCCAAGTGGTGAGCCACTTGGTGCAGGGAGCGTGAGGTGGACCCAGTTAACTGGCCGGTGGCTTCAGTGCTGGAGTTCCTCCAAGATTGCTTCTCTGCGGGTCTAACCCCGTCCACACTCAGGGTGTCCGTGGCTGCCATAAGGCTTTCCACACTCCTTTGGGTGATGGGCTTGGGTAGACACCATCTGTTGTACAGTTCCCCTGTGGGGCTCGGAGGATGCGGCCTGTGGCTCGTTCCAGAATTCCCAACCTGGGATCTGGCAGTGGTTTTCTGGCTGAGGCCCCCTTCGGACCATTGGAGTCGGATGAACCAGGGAACTTAGGATTGGTCAGTTCCTTGGTTCTTCAGGCAGTACATCCCCCGCCTCACGTGACGGCGGAGTAAGAGACCTCCACTGTGAAGCACTTTTGAGTGCTGGGGCTCAGTGCAGCAGCGTCCAAGGTGAGACCTTTTGACCTGCTGCACGTGAGACCTTGACAGTGGTTGGAAACCAAGGGGTTTCCCCCAGAGGGAATCTCTTTCGTATGATTAGGGTAATGCGCAGATGCCTTCGTTCTCTAGTTATATGGAAGAAACCTTGGTTTCTGTCCCAGGGGTCAGTGTTGGGAGCGTCCTGTTGCCGGGAAACCGTTTCAACAGACGTCTCCCTCATTGGCTGGGGCGCAGAAGGTGCTTGGGTTCCCCAGTCCTAGTTGTGCCCGGTCTCCGGCTTCACACTAGGGCAGGCACTACCCTCGGTAAAGGTCCCAAGGGCCAGTGTTGGGAGCGTCTTGTTGCCGGGAAACCGTTTCAACAGACGCCTCCCTCATTGGCTGGGGCACCGAAGGCGCTTGGGTTCCCCAGTCCTAGTTGTGCCCGGTCTCCGGCTTCACACTAGGGCAGGCACTACCCTCGGTAATGGTCCCAAGGGCCAGTGCTGGGAGCGTCCTGTTGCCAGGAAAAACCATTTCAACAGACGTCTCCCTTCATCGGCTGGGGCGCGGAAGGAAAAGGAGTGGAGAAGTATCTCCCTACGGTGCTGGCGCTAGGGTACTCAAGTCCTAGTTGTGCCCGGTCTCCGGTTTCACACTAGGGCAGGCGCTACCCTCGGTGTGGGCTAGTGGGTACTCGTTCCCCGAAGTGTCGTTCCGACGCAGTGAGAGTTCCCTCGAAAGGGAATGGCTCGGGTTACGTCTGTAACCCTTGTTCCCTGAGAAGGGAACGAGCACTGCGTCGCGTCACCACACCTCGGCACACCTGGAGCGCATGCTTCAGAGCAATAGCTGCCGTTTCAATGCACCGGCTCGCCCTTTATACTTCCGGGTACGCCGTCACGATGACGTCATCACGCACGACCAATCAGATTGGGCTAGTTTCTATACGGACTTCAGATTCGCTAGTGCTTAGGGAGTATCCCCGAAGTGTCGTTCCGACGCAGTGCTCGTTCCCTTCTCAGGGAACAAGGGTTACAGACGTAACCCGAGCCGTTTTATTTAATTTTTAAAAACAAATTGCTTTATTTGAAAACTGAGGCAAGAACAAGACATACATTAGTTATGTTTCCATCCACCTATTTTTATGTGCATTTTGGGATATTAAATACGTGTGGCTTCTTTTACTTTTCCTATTGATAATTAGTACCAGTTTATCAGGAAGTTATCATTTTCTTCTCTTTGACTGACTCAATGGAAACACTGCTTTTATTTGCATTTTGTAATGCACTATTTTATATATTTTACGCACAAGTTAAACTCGCAACTTTGAATGCAAACAGCTATTGAGGCAGGCGGATACCTTTTTTGTGTGGTTTTAGGTTTGTAGTAGGTTTTAGGTTTTTAGTAATGCAGTTAATACTGATTAAAGCAGCTTTGCAACCAACTAAAGTGAAGTTATGATGACTAGACAATTTAAGTTCAGAAAACTGAAGTGAAGTTTTCATGACTATCAAATTTAAGTTCAGAAAAATATTAAGTTAATTCAACAAATTATTTTTTACAGTGTATGATTAACTTGACTGACTTTGTATGGAATCAAAGTCCCTTTAATGCAAGTCAGTTCAGTGTCTGGTCATCTTGGTAATGTCCCTGGGTAGCTGTTTGTACAAAGGCATAAAAGTACAGCTTCAGTACTTGAAAAGGGAAAGACTAAAAATCTCCAAAACTCTTTGTCGAGGGTTTAAAAAAAAAACCTGTATGGCTTATTTCTACTCATTAATACTTTCTTAAAACAATGGCAAAAAAAATATTATTTAGCTTAAATCATGCTGAAAAATGTTGGGCTGGTCCAGCTAAAGTCTATCACAAGATAATTGTAATTTTTATAACTTTTCACTATACTTATTTTTTTATACTGATTTTCGAATGTATATTACATTGATGTATTTGCATGTTTAACATTATTTGTCCAATTCAAAATGACATGACCTGTTAGTTGGTTAAGACACCTTATTCTCATGATCAATGTTGGGTGTAATTAATTACTAAGTAATATTGTTACTGTAATTTAATTACCTTTCTCTTGAAAAAGTAAAGCAGGGGATTACTCTTAATTTTTTTGTAATTGAATTACAGTTACTTCTGATGTAACTGCATTAAATACTACACTGATCAGGCATAACATCAGTGAATAACACTGATTATCTCTTCATCATGCCATCTGTTACTGGGGCCACTATATTAGGCAGCAAGCAGACATTTTTCCGCAAAGTTGATGTGTTAGAAGCAAGTGTAAGGATTTGAGCGAGTTTGACAAGGGCCAAATTATGATTGCTAGACGACTGGGTCAGAGCATCTCCAAAACTGCAGCTCTTGTGGGGTGTTCCCGGTCTGCAGTGGTCAGTATCTATCAAAAGTGGTCCAAGGAAGGAACAGTGGTGAACCGGCTCATTGATGCACGTGGGGAGCGAAGGCTGGCCTAGGTTACCATTAACCGTTACCGTTATCGGCCTTATGCCGACTGTCTGATGTACCACCTCTTTTATTATGGTGGTTATCAGTATTTTAAGGTAGAAGTTGATTATTATTATTATTATTATTATTTTTTGGTAGAAAAAAAGCTATTAACATTGTATTACTCTATAAGATATTTGGTTATAATTTGTATATACAGGCACCAATATGCCATCCCATAATACTGAAAAGATTGTCAGTGTTTTTTATGGTGAATTTCTGGCAACCCCAGTTACCATTTTTTTTAACGTAAATTTAACGGAAGATAATAGGTTAATCTGTAGTTAACCAAGACAGTTTAGCCTTATTCTGTCATGTACTACAAAATATGGTATTTTGTTTTTCCATTGACATTTGTTTTTCATGTTCTTTTTGTATATATATATATATATATATATATATATATATATATATATATATATATATATATATATATATATATATATATATATATATATATATATATATATATATATATATATATATGAAAGATCTATTGTGAAACACTGTTGTTGTACCTCTGCCCTTCATACGGCTGCTAGGTCTGTAGCATGGCATCCTCCGGCATGAAATCTGTTTAATACTTGTATATTCTCTGAGCTCAGGACTAGCAAGCGAAGTGAACTTTCTTTTGCAAATAAGCCTCCCACTTTCATTAAATCATTCACAATACCGCTCTGTTTTGCTTCAGACAAAGAAGTATGTGTGAGAGGTTTGGCAGAGAGAGGTGGCAGAGTTAGAGACAGTAAAAGAGAAGACATGAAGAAAGGGACAAAATAAACAGTGTTCGTGAGTGAGTGTGTGCGCTTAAGTGTGGTCTTCTGGAATCCAACTCTTTGCCACAAGCATAATCCCGTTATAGTTTAAATCACACTCCTGCACAAAACTACTGCGGTTTCAAAGAAAAGCAGCTTTTAAATGTTTGTGGATATGGGCAGAAGGTAAAAAAAAAAGTGGACAGAACAAAAGCAGAGGAGGAAACGAGTTCACAGTAGTATTGAGACATTGGATCAGTTGTTGTAGAAGGCCAGCAGGAAAGAGGGTTTTTTTGTGTGCCGGGACTGGACTGTAGACAATGGGGAAGATAGATAGAAGTGCTAGAGGGGGGAGGTGAGGGAAAAAGAGGCAGGAGGGAAGACAAAGCTGGATGTAATGATGTAGCTTTCAATTACCCACCTATTTCACCTGACTGCCTCACAGGGCAACCACTGCACAACCAGCATATAGACACACTCGCACACTTTTCACTGCGCTGCATCCCTAAAACACAGGCAAATATTATTGCTCAAAGGTTTCTGTTTTATAGCTCAGGGGACATAATGGCATCAGTTATGTGTCTTTTAAGTATCTCAGATTTCCCCCTAGCCCTTAGGAAAAATATAAACTAAAGCAAATAAGAAAATTGTTGCTACAATATACTACATAGTTAATTGTGGATAGCATATGAAGTGTAACGACACACTAATACGGGACATAATGATGAAATTGTGGGAGTTTTATAAAAAATAAATAAATAAAAAACACTGAAGAAACAGTTGAGTTACTGGAGTACACAGGTAAGAAAAAAGTCTTTCAAAATCAGCAAGATACAGGAAACCTAAGCAAATTTTTGAGAAATTTGGAAATTTGCACCATCTGTCTCACATTCGGCAAAAAAAAAAATCCTTTCGTCACAGGCGCACAATTAATTCTGGGTTAGGCAAGGCTGCGAAGGATCCATCTGTTGTATCCTTCATTGCCGGGAAACGAATGACGCATTTTAAGGCCGCATTTGAAGGAGCATTCGAATTGGGACAGCCGCGGACATTTTTGTTGCGCCACTGTGACGCAGTCGGCCTTCGAATGTGTACTTTGAAAGATGCAGCCTCTGAATTGGGACGCAGCCTGTGAGTGAGAGCGAGACAGAGTCCAAGGTGTGCATGTGACAGCAAGTTGTTTGCTTAAAGTGATATTTCACCCCAAAATAAAAATTCTGTCATTAATTACTCACCCTCATGTCGTTCCAAACCCGTGAGACCTTCGTTCATCTACAGAACACAAATTGTGACTCCAGTGGTTCAACCTTAATTTTATGAAGCACTGAGAATACTTTTTGTGTGCAAAAACAAACAAAAATAATGACTTTATTCAACAATTTCGTTCTAGGCTGTGTCAGTCTCCTACGCAGTTTCTGTAAATAGTGCAGTGCTCTCGAGATCTACGGCAGCCGATGCTGAAGCAAGCACCACGACGCAAGTGCAGGATACAACGTAAACTGCATAGGAGACTGGCACAGAACAAAATTGTTGAATAACGAACGTCATTATTTTTGTTTGATTTTGCACACAAAAAGTATTGTCGTTGCTTCATTAAATTAAGGTTGAACCACTGGAGTCCCATGGACTATTTTAATGATGTCTTTACTACCTTCCTGGGCCTTGATAGTGTTCATTAAATAGCTGTCTATGGAGGGACCTGAGAGCTTTGATTTCATCAAAAATATCTTCATTTGTGTTCCGAAGATGAACAAAGGTCTCACGGGTTTGGAGCGATGTGAGGTAATGACAGAATTTTAATTTTTGGGTGAAATCCCTTTAAGTGTTTTTTCTTTAATTGCTAATGCGACATTTTACACCACAGACTGAACAAAATGAAGCATTGCTTGGTAATTGGTTGACCTACATTGGTATTATTAATTGTGTACTTACATTTAACAGTTGATTGGTTGATTGTAATCCGTTACATACCTTTCTATCAAAGGTTTCTGACATTATCAAGATGAATTTGTTCTGACACAGTTTGAGTCCTTTTCTAAACTATAGCGAATAAACTGTGATAATGTGAGAAAATGTTGAAGATAATATTAATAAATAATATTAATAAATATGAATACATTTTGGTCACATACTTTTGCTAATTTGCTAACTATAATCTAATTCATTATAACTCATTTAATAGTCATTTCAACTAATTTTTTAATCTTGTCTAGTTGAACCTTAAATAGCAAAAAATAAATAAATTGTTGAAATGATTTTGATTCGTTAATGTATACAACATATGTTGACATGACTTATTGATCATAGCATTTTTAACGGTTTGTGAAACAAGCTAGTGTCGCTGCTTATGTGTGCGTGTGTGTGAGAGAGGAAATGCTTTCCAGTGGGTCTTTCCTCTGCCAGGTCCCGCTGTTTGCGAATGGCTCTGACATCAGATTAGAAGCCCTTTGTGCAGTGACACTGAATTAAGCATGCCGTGTGCGCCTTGCACCAATCGGCACATTGCCCCTAACATTCCATAAGCATTTAATTAGTCATGCTGTGTGAGTAACTTGTTTACATATCACACACATATCCATGCAAGCAGAGATACATAGAGCGAACTGGATTAACACACGCACGGAGCGGTCTGAGTGAGTGATGTATCGCTGTCTTCGCCATGCGCTCCTAAAGCAGCTGGCAGTGCGAAGATCATTGTCCTACCCCCTCACTTCCTGTGCATCCATTCATATGCCAGTCAAACCACAGCACACAGCTCTCAACAGATGATTTGGCTCATATTTCTAATTTCCCGTAGCTTCTGAGACTGTCTATTCTGTTAAGTGCTCGGAGACCAAAGGCCCCTCTCATTACAAATTGAGGCAGATTGCATCAACATCACAAGTACCGCATGTCTAATGTTAACAAGCTAGTCCATGAAGCAGATCATTTCCTTTTGATGTAATATCTTATAAAAAGCTAATGAACCCCTATCCTACCCACCGGTCTGAGGTCCAGTGAGGATGCTCCAGGTCTGTGCATTATGGTTATTCTCTTACAATACAAAACTCCAGCAATTATGTTATGGGCCAATTATTTTCCAAGGCTCAGAAAGTTTAGTGATTGTCAACAGCACATTCATTACTGGAATAAAGAAAATAGACTATTAGAAAATAGAATCAGGGCTCGACATTAAGCCTGTTCACATGCTTGTCCTTCAGACAAGTAAACCAGTCATTCACTTGTCAGAGTAAAAACTGTACTTGTCCGGAAATGTATATATTTTTCTGTGTTGTAAATATAATTTATTCTGAAGCAATATTCTCACCAGTGTCCATTCAGCTTTGACATATTTAAATCTGCATATTTGTGATATTTTTTCCTTTTATAAAGGGCATTTTTTCCCTATAGACTATGCTTCAGCTTTCATTTACCATGCCAATCAAATTGAATAATTTACACTTAAAAATACAACTGCATTAAATAATGTTATGAGATTGTTTTAAATATTTTTTTGAATATAGAAAATAAGAAAAGTTGGAAAGAATGTTTAAACATGAAACTAAACCGCCAGTAGTAGGTGACCGTCTGATTGAGTGAGTCATTGAGTCGATTCGTTCAAACAGCTGATTCATTCAAGAATGAGGCAGGCCCTGTCCCAAATGGCACACTTCATGTTTTACCCTTCTTCTCGCCGCGGGAGTTTTCCTCGTTCATTCTCGTGAATGTGTACATCCCTCCAGACTCGTGTGTGAGCGCGGTGCTACAACAGCTGGCTGAACAAATAGCTGAGACTGAACAAAGGTACCCAGACTCTCTTTTAATCATTCTTGGGGATTTTAATAAAGCAAATCTCTCCCGTGAACTGCCAAAATACAGACAGCACATTACATGTCCCACCAGAGAAAGTAGTATACTGGACCACTGTTACACCACAATAAGGAATGCATATCACTCCGTCCCATGGGCAGCTTTGGGGCTCTCTGATCACTGTGTGGTTCATCTTATACCTACCTACAGGCAGAAACTGAAATCAGCTAAACCTGTAATAAAGACTGTAAAAAGATAGACTAATGAAGCAGAGCTGTAGCCTGGGAAAACCCAGACAACTTCCGGCAAATTTAGATTTGCTCTGCAAGTAGTCTGGCAAAGAGCCCATTCAAGCCCATTTCTAATGCCTAGAAATCGAGGCACCAATCAGAAACGTTGGGGCGGGCTTTACACGATGACGACAGCGCAGTGACGTTGAAGCAGATTTGCCGCCGTGGAGCATCACTCGTTCGAATCAGCTATCGCGTCTGTTTTAAGCGATTTAAACTTTTCCTTTTCGTTAAAACCCGAGCAAAGAACAACACTTGAAGCCTTCATATCTAAAAAAGATGCTATCGCTGTCTTACCGACTGATTTCGGCAAAAGTCTGATACCAGCTTGGCCCTTTGGTGGCTAAACGAATGGGTCTTAGCAAGAGCCCTCTGGTAGTGTTAATGTTTCACAAAATATAGTTTTAAGTCCTTTTCAGGCGAGAATGTAGTTGTTTAAAGCTCAAATCTGTGGTTTATTTATAAAGAGAGCACCTTTTTGAAAATTTGATCTGCCGTTTTCGGAGTTGTGAGCTCCAGTGGACCAGCGGAGCTCAATCGCTGGTCCACCCCGCCGAGAACACCCTTTCCACGGCCAGTCCTTCAGCCGTCTGCCGCTGGCTCTGATGTCTCTGTAGTGGTTAAACATAAGATATGATTCGTCTTGTCTTGTGTAGATCTAACGGCTGATCTTTGCTCTCATTAATCTATAATTTGTTCCCTGACAGATCGTTTTGTCTGAGGGCAAAGTGAAGTTTCATAACTTTATATTTTTAAGCTATTAAACTCTACCGTTGTAGTCTCCTAGCGCTGACTTTGTTTGACTGAATTGCTTTATTTATTGTATAGCTTCTTATACCTTTTACTTATACTTTTATAATTGCTATTGATCACACATAAACTGACATTTAACAAAAAGAGACTGGGTTGTGTTTTATGTCATATTTCATTTATTACAGTGATAATCATAGCCTATATTATGCACACATTAATGTGTGTGTGTGTGTGTTTTTTTTTAAATGTAAACGAAAAGAGGCAGGGTTTTTTATATTTCGTTTTGTTATAAACATGCATTGAAGATAATATGCATTGCCTGCACTACATTTGTTTGGCTATAATATGTTTCATATTTTTTTTTAATGAAAATTAAAAGAGGCAGAGTGGTGTTTTATCATATATTTCGTTTTATTGTAGCCTAAAATATACAAATATATACTGAGTGATACTGTCAAGAACGCTGCTTGTCCATTAGCAGAGTAGGCGGACTATTAACTAAATGGCGGCGGGGATTCCCCCGAGGGGAAGTGCTTAGGGAAGTTTGCAAGTGCGTGTCTAAAACTGGAGTGGAACGCAGCATACAATGTTTCTCCGTCGCTCTGCATATGTCATCTCCCTCATCGCTCTGATTGGTTTTAGGTCTATCCAATTGCGCCGAGAGGTATTTGAGCGATGCCCGTTGGTGACGCCCCTTTGGAAATGATTTGTCCATTTGCCAGACCATAACTCAATTACTACTGAGAATGGTCTTGTTTTAACCAGGCTAGCAGAGCTGGACTTACAAGCCTGCTTCAATTGCACTAATTGGACTGTTTTAGAAGCTGCTACCACTGATCTGGACGAGCTAACAGAGACTTTAACATCATACATCAGTTTCTGTGAGGATACATGCATTCCTACCAGGACATTCTTATCATTCACTAATGATAATCCATGGTTTACTGGGAAACTCAAACAGCTTCGTCATGCCAAAGAGGATGCTTACAGAAGTGGGGATAAAATCTTGTATAACCAGGCCAGAAACAGACTGACAAAGGAGATCAGAGTTGCTAAAAGAAGCTACTCTGAAAAGTTGAGAAACCAGTTTTCTTCCAACGACCCAGCTTCAGTTTGGACAGGCTTGAAGAATATCACCAATTACAAGTCACGATCCCCCCGATCTCGCCGATGAGCTGAATGCTTTTTACTGCAGATTTGAAAAGCCCAGTCTCACACCACACATCCGCTCTGATCTGCAATTCACACATCCCCCATCACCTCCTGCACCCCCTCTCCTCTCCCCTCCTGTCATCCAACCCAAGCTTAAGGTCTGTGTGGAGGACATGAGCCGAGTCTTCAAAAAACAGAAGACTAGGAAAGCTTCAGGCCCAGATGGCATCTCATCTACCTGTTTGAAAGCCTGCGCTGACCAACTGGCCCCAGTCTTCAAGCAGATCTTCAACAGATCATTGGAGCAGTGTGAAGTTCCCTGCTGCTTCAAACACTCCACTATCATTCCCGTCCCCAAAACCCCCAAAATCACCGGACTTAATGACTACAGACCTGACGCTCTCACGTCTGTGGTCATGAAGTCGTTTGAAAGACTGGTTCTGGCCCACCTGAAGGACATCACTGGACCCTTGCTGGATCCTCTTCAATTTGCCTACAGAGCAAACAGGTCTGTGGATGATGCAGTCAACATGGGACTGCATTATATCCTGCAACATCTCGACAGACCTGGGACATATGCAAGGATCTTATTCGTGGACTTCAGTTTGGCCTTCAATACCATCATGCCTGATCTTCTCTCAGCTAAACTGACCCAGCTCTCCATGCCATCCTCAATCTGTCAGTGGATCTCCAGCTTCCTGACAGACCGGCAACAGCTCGTGAGACTGGGAAAACTCACATCCAGGACTCTCCCTACCAGCACTGGCACACCATGGGTGTGTTCTCTCCCCACTGCTCTTCTCCCTGTACACCAATGACTGCTCTTCTAAAGACCCCTCTGTGAAGCTCCTGAAATTTGCAGACGACACCACTGTCATCGGCCTCATCCAAAACGGTGACGAGTCTGCTAAGAGACTGGAGGTTGAACAGCTGGCTGTCTGGTGCAGTTATAACAACCTTGAGCTCAACACGCTCAGAACTGTGGAGATGATAGTGGACTTCAGGAGGAACAGCTCAGCTCTCCCCCCACTCACCATCATGAACAGCACTGTGGAAGCAGTGGAGTCATTCAGGTTCCTGGGCACTACCATCTCTCAGGACCTGAAGTGGGACAATCACATTGACTCCATTGTGAAAAAGGCCCAGCAGAGACTATACTTCCTTCGTCAGCTGAGGAAGTTCAACCTCCACAGGAGCTGTTCTACTCGGCTGTCATTGAGTCGGTCTCATTGTAATGGTCACCAGCTGGAGTGCCCTTGTGAGCCACCAGAGGGCACTCCACATAAGACTATTATCACTCACAAACTACATTTCCCATAACTCCCTGCCCGGACTCATCAACACTTATCACTGATCACATTCACCTGTACCTCATTCACTGATTGCATTCACCTGTGTCTCATCATCCTGTTAGTCTCAGTCTATTTATACCATGTTCTTTCATTCACTCACCGCAAAGTCTTGTTAAAGCGTTACACTGCATTTCTGAGCATTCTCCTGGTTTTCTTGTCTTTTGGTTTTGGATATCTTGCCCTGTTCCCTGGATTACTCTCTTGCCTCTGGTCCCTGCCTGTTTTGTTTGTTTCTTTGTTTGTTTGTTTTGACTGCCTGCCTGTGTATGACTCTTGCCTGCACATTGGATTATGCCTCTGGATTGCCCTCAAACAAAGCTGCTATTGGATCCACCTTCGAGTCTCGGAGCAGTTTGTGACACTTATGCACTTCCATCACTGTCTGGTTTGGTTCAGCTACCAAATCTGACATCAAGAGACTACAACGCACAATTCGAGAGAGGATTATTGGTGCTCCCCTGCCAACCCTCCAGGACCTGTACTCTTCCAGAGTGAGGAAGAAAGCAGGGAAAATCATCACAGACTCCAGTCACCCTGGACACCACCTGTTTGAACTGTTACCATCAGGACGGCGACTCCGATCACTGGCCATTAGAACATCTAGACACAGGAACAGTTTCTTCCCACAGGCCATTTCCCTCTTGAACAGTTAAAATACACTCCCCAAAGTGCAATACTCTGACTGTTTAGTGCAATCTTTTAAACTCAGGAGATGATTTATGTTTATATATTCATACTACTTAAATACTGTAAATATGTTCATAATCTGTAAATGTTTATTCTGACTAAACGTAACTGTGACCTTATATTTTTTATACTATTTTTCATATTTTTATTCTTAGAATTTGTATTACTAGGTTCTTGTTTTGTTTGTATTGTATATGTGCACTGGAAGCTTCAGCACCAAGAACAAATCCTTATGTGTGCAAGCACACTTGGCAATAAAGCTCTTTCTGATTCTGATTCTGATTTATGGAACTGTCATATGAAATCAGTGTCACATTTTCAATCGTCATGGTATTCAGGAAAACAGCACTCTTGGTCATGTGATGTTGTTTAAAAGTATCATGTGTTGTTATAAATATAAAAACTCCACATTTAAAATGTTTACCACAGTATGTTACAGAGTTTCTCTGTGCGAGCGGCGTTCATTTGTTTTGATTTCTCCTCGAGAGGCTGCGCAAGCGTCAACAGAGCAACCTTGTTACCGTCAGTATATATTATATCAATCTATCAATCGCGACTTACACTAAATGAATGAAGAATCATTCTTGCACTTTGGTGATTCCTTAGATATATTTTGTTATTGACGTTTTAATGGATACTTGTCCGGTCGGGCAAGCAAAATTCTCTTTCACTAGCCCCTTCAAAAAAAACCACTTGTCCCGGACAAGCGTTAATGTCGAGCCCTGAAAATGATTCTGGTTCTGATTTTTCTTAATCATCGTGGTTGCTAAATGGTTCCATTAATGATTCTTTTAAAGAAAGAATATTGAAAACATTTGAAAAAACAACACAAAAAGCCCAATTCCATTGCCAAATTTTAATGTCAATAAAAAGTGTTTTTACACAGACATTTAAATTATTTTGTCTTTTTTCGAGGCGGTATAAATGCAGTCCAATAACTGCAGTTTATTTGCATGGAAAATTATTAATTTGTTTATTTATTTACTATTATTATTATTATTATTATTATTATTATTATTGTTATTATTTTAATAAAATACCTCTTACAAAACACAATGTATATATTTAAACTTCTCATTTGAGTGCGCGCAAGGGCTTCGACATTTGGTGTGGTTGCACTTTAGATGATTCACACAAAAAATTACTTGGAGTCAGTCGTTCAGGAATCAGACTACAATTGTTGCGCTGTATGTGTTTAAACACTAATGAGTCTCATAAGTCAGTAACACTTTTTTGATGGTCCCTTTTGAACATTCAGACTATATGTAAATTTGCAAATACATGTCAACTAACTCTCATTAGAGTATTAGTACTAGTAATTAGTAATGAGAGTTAGTAGACATGTACAGTGCATCTGTAAAGTATTCAAAGCGCTTCATTTTTTCCACATTTTGTTATGTTACAGCCTTATTCCAAAATTGATTAAATTCATTATTTTTTTCCTCAATTCTAAAATCTTTGCAAATGTATTAAAAATAAAAAACGGAATGTGTACATTCACATCCTTTGCCATGACAGCTCAAATTGAGCTCAGGTGCATCCTGTTTCCACTGATCATCTTTGAGTCCACCTGTGGTAATTCAGTTGAGTGAACATGATTTGGAAAGGCACACACCTGTCTATACAGGGAGTGCAGAATTATTAGGCAAATGAGTATTTTGACCACATCATCCTCGTTATGCATGTTGTCTTACTCCAAGCAGTATAGGCTGGAAAGCCTACTACCAATTAAGCATATTAGGTGATGTGCATCTCTGTAATGAGAAGGGGTGTGGTCTAATGACATCAACACCCTATATCAGGTGTGCATAATTATTAGGCATTCCTTTGCTTCCTTTCCTTTGGCAAAATGGGTCAAAAGAAGGACTTGACAGGCTCAGAAAAGTCAAAAATAGTGAGATATATTGCAGAGGGATGCAGCAGTCTTAAAATAGCCAAGCTTCTGAAGCGTGATCATCGAACAATCAAGCGTTTCATTCAAAATAGTCAACAGGGTCGCAAGAAGCGTGTGGAAAAACCAAGGAGCAAAATAACTGCCCGTGAACTGAGAAAAGTCAAGCGTGTAGCTGCCAAGATGCCACTTGCCACCAGTTTGGCCATATTTCAGAGCTGCAACATCACTGGAGTGCCCAAAAGCACAAGGTGTGCAATACTCAGAGACATGGCCAAGGTAAGAAAGGCAGAAAGTCGACCACCACTGAACAAGACACACAAGCTGAAACGTCAAGACTGGGCCAAGAAATATCTCAAGACTGATTTTTCTAAGGTTTTATGGACTGATGAAATGAGAGTGAGTCTTGATGGGCCAGATGGATGGGCCCGTGGCTGGATTGGTAAAGGGCAGAGAGCTCCAGTCCGACTCAGACGCCAGCAAGGTGGAGGTGGAGTACTGGTTTGGGCTGGTATCATCAAAGATGAGCTTGTGGGGCCTTTTCGGGTTGAGTATGGAGTCAAGCTCAACTCCCAGTCCTACTGCCAGTTTCTGGAAGACACCTTCTTCAAGCAGTGGTACAGGAAGAAGTCTGCATCCTTCAAGAAAAACATGATTTTCATGCAGGACAATGCTCCATCACACGCGTCCAAGTACTCCACAGCGTGGCTGGCAAGAAAGGGTATAAAAGAAGAAAATCTAATGATATGGCCTCCTTGTTCACCTGATCTGAACCCCAATGAGAACCTGTTGTCCATCATCAAATGTGCGATTTTCAAGGAGGGAAAACAGTACACCTCTCTGAACAGTGTCTGGGAGGCTGTGGTTGCTGCTGCACGCAATGTTGATGGTGAACAGATCAAAACACTGACAGAATCCATGGATGGCAGGCTTTTGAGTGTCCTTGCAAAGAAAGGTGGCTATATTGGTCACTGATTTGTTTTTGTTTGGTTTTTGAATGTCAGAAATGTATATTTGTGAATGTTGAGATGTTATATTGGTTTCACTGGTAAAAATAAATAATTGAAATGGGTATAAATTTGTTTTTTGTTAAGTTGCCTAATAATTATGCACAATAATAGTCACCTGCACACACAGATATCCCCCTAAAATAGCTAAAACTAAAAACCACTTCCAAAAATATTCAGCTTTGATATTAATGAGTTTTTCTGTGTTCATTGACAACATGGTTGTTGTTTAATTATTAATGTTGTAAAATTAATCCTCAAAAATACAACTTGCCTAATAATTCTGCACTCCCTGTATAAGGTCCCACAGTTAACCGTGCATGTCAGAGCACAAACCAAGCCAAGAAGTCCAAGGAATTGTCTGTAGACCTCCGAGACAGGATCGTATCGAGGCACAGACCTGGGGAAGGGTACAGAAAAAATTCTGTAGCATTGAAGGTCCCAATGAGCACAGTGGCCTCCATTATCCATAAATGGTAGAAGTTTGGAACCATCAGGACTCTTCCTTGATCTGGCCGCCCGGCCAAACTGAGCGATCATGGGAGAAGGGCCTTAGTCAGGGAGGTGACCAAGAACCCGATGGTCACTCTGACAGAGCTCCAGCGTTTCTGTGGAGAGAGGAGAACCTTGCAGAAGAACAACCATCTCTGCAGCACTCCACCAATCAGGCCTGTATGGTAGAGAGGCGATACGGCACATGACAGCCCGCCTGGAGTTTGCCAAAAGGCACATGAAGGACTCTCAGACCATGAGAAACTAAATTCTCTGGTCTAATGAAACAAAGATTGAACTCTTTGGCCTGAATGGAAAGTGTCATGTCTAGAGGAAAACAGGCACTGCTCATCACCTGGCCAATACCATCTCTACAACTCGTCCACCCTCTGCCCCAGTGTCCAGTAAGGCACTAGGTCCCCCACCTCCCAGCCATATGGTCCAGTAGCAGCTGGGCGAAGGTGTCTGTTTGGCATGCAGACTTCTTTCTGACGATTTCTCGTTATTGAGGTAAAAATAGACAACAGACACCTCGTCATGTCACCTCACTCTGACATCAGTGTGAGACAGATGGTGTAAATTAATGACGGTAAAACTGAAAGAACTAGAGAGAGAGAGAAAAATCTCTCCAGAAACAACAACCACAGTGAATAAACAAATTAAATGAGTGGCAGAAATGTCCATTGGTAATTAGCGCCGGGGCTGTGCTGCAACTCTGCCTTTGACTGAACCCTGGGTGAACTTATTTTTAATGCTCAAACATGGCACTGTTTGAAGTTATAAGATCATGCTTGGCCAGCAGTTTCTGGTCTGTCACATTTGTAAATTTTCTTTGACTTTTTTATTTTAGATAAAGTAAATTTTGTTTCTTTAAAGTGTTTCCAGGGTAAAAAAAAAAATCATCAATGGTGGATGAAATGAGAAAATATACTGTCCATATATTTCTGTTTGTTTATTATTATTTGTTCACCTACAGCACATTGCAATTTTCTCATGTCTTAATGCCAGATATATTATATATGTCATCTAAATTTTAGGGATCCAATGAGGGGAAAAAGTTGCAACTTTAATGGATGTTTTAAAATTCTTTTCCCTCATCTCTTATGTCAGCAACATTTTGATTTCAGAGGTGGGAGAAAGTCACATGTTCAAGTCTCAAGTCCCTATATCAAGTCTTGAGTCAAGTCTTAATTTGCAGTGCACACAATCCAGGTAAGTCAAGTCAGTGGGTACTCCTGCTAAGGATCAAGTCAAGTCACAGTACCAAATAATAGAAAAAACCTGCAATTTGCCACAACCTGCGTCTTTATTTTTCCTTCAGAAATGAACTTTTTTTAAATTATGCATTTATAATAATAATAAATAAATAAATAAATACTTAATTATAATATTTATAATTATTATATTTCTGAATTATTATAACAATTATAAGAAGAAAAGTGTTAAAAACAGTCAAAGATAAATGTGATGCATTAACGTTACTTATATTACTTTTATAGTAAATGTTATTTGTTTAACTTTAAATTAACCTTCCCATTAAAGACTTAGTTCACCCAAAAATGAAAATTCTGTAATTAATTACTCATCCTCATGTCGTTCGACACCCCTAATGTGGCGTTCACACCGGATGCGAATGACGCAAATAATTTGTGCTATTCGCACAAAGTTGGACGCTTGAACATTTTAAGTTTACTCGCTTCAAACAAAAAATCAAAATAGCAACTTTATTCTGGGCCTCATGAAGCACCATGAAGCATGCGCGAGAATATGACGTCGAGCACAGTTCGGGCATCCATGAAATGCACACTTTAGTCCCATTTTGAGCACTACGCCAAGACCTAAAACACAGTTAATGTAGAATTCAACAGCTTGGATACGGCGCATCTTCCTCTGTTGTAAACCAAGCTCCTCGCTTCTGATTCACGTGTCAGAACGCCGGCTCTACTCTCGCGCATGCGTCGTGGTGCTTCATGAGTTCACATCAGGCACAGAATAAAGTTGAATAAAGTCGCTGTTTTGATTTTTTGTTTTTTGTTGCACAAAAACGTCTCTGTTACGTATGTAACCCTCGTTCCCTGAAGGAGTGAACGGAGACGTACGTCGGAACTGACCAACGAATTGGGATCTGATCTCAGAGACCAATCTACTTCGAGTGTGTTAAAAATGAGCCAATGGAGATTGGCATGTGATCCACGCATTCCACGCTCCGCTCCCCGGTGCGGGTATACATACATAACCGAGACGTTCCCTTTCAGCGAATTGGGATCTCTACCAAAACGCCAGGACGCTGGCCCTTCCAGCGTCCTGCTTGAGCGCACTGGACGGCTCCAAGCAGGGTGGTCAGTCACTGCTGTTTCTGCAAGACTCACTCAGTGTGACTATTGGATAATGCTGGGAAAGCATGCCCGTCTCGGGAGATGGTACACTGCGGAGCCATGTCCTTCAGTGGAAGGATTGGTGACGGAATACACACATAAGGACTAACCTGGCAGGGTAGTGCAACATATGGCAGTCTCTGGGGTGGTTCCAGCCTGGTTCCAGGGGGGAAAGAACACGCCCAGAGATGACAGAGCGAGCTCGGTCAAGGGAAAGACACGGGGCTAGCCAAGTAGGGTAGCTGGTACCGTGGAAGAATACACATATGGGGTTGCCGTGAGGGAACCGCTACATATGGAACCCAGCCTACACGCACGTTTCACAGCATATGGGTGCAGGCCTGGCGTCAGACGGCCACAACGTCTGGCACCGCAGGGGAGGAGGATGGAGGAGCTCAACAGGGTTAGCCGTTTCCGGGGAATACAACTGGAGAAAATAGATGCACGTATCCGGCCCCGAGGGCGGGAGTGGCGTTGCAAGTGGACACTTAGAATGGGCACTTAGCGCTACTGGCCCCTGGGGGCGAGGATGCGGGAAGATACCGGCTCTACACGGAGGCTATAGAATCTAGCGAACATGTTAAGTGTCGCCCAGCCCTCAGCTCTACAAATATCTGTGGGACCCAAAATTTCAGTGGGACCGCTGTCCTGCCTTTGAACGAATTCAAGCAGATCAACACCGACCAGGACCCGCTCTCCCGTGAGGCGCGCAGTCTGGCTGACCGAATCCAGCTACATACCGAGATAAGAGATCCTCTGTGTGGGACAGAGTTTGCTCTTCTCTCGGTTGACTCGAAGGCCCAACAGGCTGAGGTGACTGAGCACCATGTCCCTGTGTTCGCACAACTGCTCCCGAGACTGGGCGAGTATGAGCCAGTCGTCAAGATAGTTGAGGATGCGAACGCCGCGTTCTCTGAGCGGAACAATGGCTACCTCTGCGACTTTCATGAAGATGCGAGGCGACAGGGACAGCCCAAAGGGCAGGACTTTGTACTGATATGCCTTCCCCTCGAACGCAAAGCGTAGGAACGCTCTGTGTCGAGGAAGGATAGAGACATGAATACGCATCCTTCAGGTCGATCGCTGCGAACCAATCTTGGGGACGGATGCATTCGAAAATGTGTTTCTGCGTTAGCATCCGGAACGGGAGCTTGTGCAGGGCCCGATTCAGGATACGCAGGTCCAAGATTGGCCGTAACCCACCACCTTTCTTGGGTACAATGAAGTAGGGGCTATAGAACCCCGCCTTCATATCGTCTGGAGGAACGGGCTTGACCGCGTCCTTCGCCAGTAGGACATCGATCTCTGACCGCAAGACCTGAGCATCACTGCAGCGAGGTGGAATAGACAGACCAGGCCTGGAGGTGGCCCGGAGGGTTGTCTGAGTATTCCAGGGTGGGGCAGAGTGTGGGTGAGAAGGCCCGGGGGCATTCTCGGTGCTCACACTGCTGTCCCCTGGCAAGGGGAGGGGAGGGGAGGAAAGAAGTGACAAGGCCCGTAGGCGTCGCACACTGCCAACCTGGCTCTCTTGGGGCCCAGGGAGAGAGAGGAAACTGCTCTTTTATTGAAAATGTGGGTACCGCTGGACTCCGGAGAGCCAGTGGCAGAGATATTAAGGTACCAGTCGGGGCCCCCCGGTCCTGGGGGAGGGGTGCGGACACCATCTCCCTGAGATCAGCTCCTGTTCGCCCTGGGCGGCCCGTCTAAGGGCCGCTTGCCCTTGCGCTTGCCTGCGGACTTAGCTGGGCCCTGAGGCGCCACCCTTACGACCGGCACACTACTTCCCCGATGGAGGATGCTGCTTGGGTTTCGCAGGGGCAGAGGCGGACGCAGGGGGACGCCCTCGACGACGAGCAGGCGGAGGTGCTGCCGGCGACGACTGGGTGAAGCTCATCCCCCGATGCTGCAACCGACATCATATCCTCAGCCGGAGCCCCGAAAGTAACGACTGGAACCCCTCGAGAGGGGCCAGCGCTCTTCCGGAAGCTCCACCGGCGCAGCGGAGGGGGGAGGGGCCAGAGGAGCCGTTTGACCCGTCGGGGATGCCCTCACAGTAACCCTCAGGTCTCACACCAAAGTTCTCATCCAAAGTAGCAGCCCTCTGCTTTGCAGCGGGAGGGCCACTAGATCGGGGGATACGCAATGGCACTCCACCCCTTTCGAGTCTGGACCGTAAAACTGTGATGGTCATGTTCCTGCAGTGGGAACATGAGTCATTCACGAACGCTGCCTCAGCGTGCTGAACGCCCAAACACGTGAGACAACGAACGTGACCGTCAATCGGGGACAGAAATCGACCGCATCCAGTAACACACGGTTTGAATGACATCTTGAAAAAGACGCAGGGTCAAACCGTGTTGCTCTTTTAGAAAGGAAACTGCTCTTTTTATGTGCTGAAGCACACAGGGAGATGACCGCGGCACCACACAGTACAAAGGTGCAAGCCTGTGTGTGCACTCAAAACGGAAACACCCAGCGAACCAACTCTCGATCTCCGTTGAAGCGGCCACCCGCTGAGACGCGGCGTCACACCCGCACTGGAAGCAGCAGTCTTTCCTCTCATGAGACTCGTAGTCACACTCTTCGTAGAAACAGGAAACATTCACTGTTCGGCTCCGAAGTAAAAAAGCAATGATCAAGCATTCCACTTCCTTATTTATACCCGCACCGTGGGGCGGAGCGTTGAATGTGTGGATCGCATGCCAATCTCCATTGGCTCGTTTTTAACACACTCGAAGTAGATTGGTCTCTGAGATCAGATCCCAATTCGTCAGTCAGTTCCAACGTACACCGAACATGAACGACTGAAAGGGAACTATTCTTGTCGCTTCATAAAATGATTGTACCACTGTAGTGAGATGGACTTTGTAACAACGTCTTTAGTACCTTTTATGGGTCTTGTGAGTGCAGGTTACATTGCTGCCAATGGAGGCCTTTCTGAACCATCGGATTTCAACTAAAATATCTTAATTTGTGTTCCAAAGATGAACAAAGGTCTTACGGGTGTCGAACGACATGAGGGTAAGTAATTAATGACATAATTTTCATTTTTGGGTGAACTAAACCTTTAAGGGCCAGTATTTGCCCTGTTAATTTGAATTCCATGTTTTTATTTCCTTATTAAAGATGCATCATCTTAATGCATTTACATTGGAATTACAAATGAATAATAGATAATATGAAATTTTATAAAAGTTTGAATATAGAAATATCAAAGGTGTAAAAAATTAAATGAAACTTTTAATTATGAAATTAAAACTGCAAGTCACTGTCTTTATGAGTGAGTCATAGACGCATTACATTTAAAACACTATTTTGTATAAAACGCAGTCTGTTTTGTTCATCAGTCTCTCTGGATATTAGTCAAATTAACTAAACAGGCTGTAGCTTATACCTTTACTTTTTGAAGTGTAATAGACGTGGCTGTGATGGACGTGTATAATATCCAAATGTTCATACAGCATATCTCTTTTTATGAATATGGTGAATTATATTATATCCAAAAGAAACAATGTGAGGTTCTACTGCCTTCTATATTTTGTCATGCTGCAGCGGCAGAGCATTAGCAATAGCACAACTGTTCAGAGTGGTTTCGTGGCTTGCATTTTGTTTATTAATTGATGTTGCAATGATTTCAAATAATAATAATAATTTAATTACAGTTGTTATAAAGTAATTGTCAAATCATGCAGTACAAGTCCAAGCCGAGTCTCGAGTCAATTTTCTATATTTAGTTAAGCAAGTCACAAGTCCTTAAATTTGCTTAACTCAAGTCCCCCACCTCTGATAGATTGTCATTCTTAGAATTCAGTTTAAACCATGTAAAGTTGCAGTTCCTAATAAAGTTTCCAGCCAACCTTTTCTCATATTTTTTGAATGTCAATTTTGAACCCCATCAGTTTACCATTGCTGACTTGCTAGGTGGTTATATATATATATATATATATATATATATATATATATATATATATATATATATATATATATATATATATATACACTCAAAAAAATGATTCAAGCCCTTCATAGATGTGACACATTTAAATTCTGTTCACTTTACTTAAACATATCTAATTTTGTCACAACTTAATTTAATTGTGTTCAATCAACCTAATATATTTAAAACTGAAGTTTACTTAATTCAGTTGTGTTAAAACTACATTAAATATTTGTGTTGACATAACTAACTGGGCAGTTCCCAGCATGCTTTGCAAGGGACTCCATTAGGAGAGTAAATTTAGGGATTAAAGTGTTATTTTATATGTTTTTCTGTAAAGGGAATGATGTTGTTAGTAATGTTAGTGTTTAATGTTCAGTTATGTTGGACATTTAGAGAGGTTTCTGTAATGTTTTTTTAATTTTGTGGTTACCGTTATGCTGAAGAGTGGCGCCAGTGATCTATGCTAATGTAAAACCTCTTTTCTTATATATTCATTATATACATTGTGTATATTGATAAATGAAATTGCTTATAATTGATTTTCCAATATTTTTTTTAAATTTAAGTTTGACAAGAAAAAAAAGTAATGTTATACGTATATAAATATCAATTAAACTATTAGATAAAATTGAGTTGGACCAACTCAATTACATTTCATTGTATGAATTAGTTTTTTATGAGTTGGGGTTACACATATTTATTGGATGGAAAACCTGCCCTCAGGTAAATTGAGTTTGTCCAATGAGTTATTTTTTTGAGTGTGCATGTTCATTTAACTTAACCGATTTAAGTTACAGGGAAGCAATTCCACTGATTTAGTTCAACATTACTATTTCACATAGATTCTTCCCCATTCAGTTGTGTTGTCCCAACACAAGGAGTTTACATAGATTAGAAAAATTCCATTAATGTTAATAAAAAGCAATTTGCTTGTGTGGAACCACTGTCCATAATTAAATTAAGTAAGTTTAAAG
Organism: Romanogobio albipinnatus; assembly: GCA_023566225.1. Lineage (NCBI taxonomy): Eukaryota > Metazoa > Chordata > Actinopteri > Cypriniformes > Gobionidae > Romanogobio > Romanogobio albipinnatus. Next base: position 31,677,764 of record CM042240.1, on the reverse strand, counting down.
AATCATTTTTTTGAGTGTATATATATATATATATATATATATATATATATGTAAATTGCTTGGTCACATGGTTGCAGACAGGACATTTCGTGTGAGACTGGTGGCTTCCTGAGATAGGAGGAATGGGGGAGAAGAAAGAAGAATGTAAATATAGCCCTGCTGGAAAGCTCCCTACTGAATGACCTCTGACAGCCGTTTGCGTTAAATAGCGTTGTAGTTCAGAGATTCAGGGTTTATTGCACAGGTGCTCAGGGAACAAGAGAGGCCTGAGAGGATCTAAAGCATTATTAAAGCTCAGAGAATGTGTGTATATGAAAGAGAGAGAGAGAGAGAGAGAGAGAAAGAAAGATGTAGAGGGTTAAAGAGAGAACTCAATAAGTTACAATTACATTTGAAAGTTCCAGAATTAATATGAGGGACCAACCATAAAGCTTACCAAGATCACTTTACTTTTACATCACTATATTGCACTTAACAATTATAATCTGTATGACGTGTTAGTTTAGTGACAGTATTTAATGCAAGGGGACATGGGGTCAAATCTTGCCTTGTATACAAATTATTTTAAAAGCCAGTGATCATGCATTTTTGTTGTATGGAAGAGACCTGCTTTGACATTTTAAAAATAAAAATAATTTACAAATTTAAAGGGTTACTTCAGCGATTTAGCATTAACCCTTGAATGCATAACTCAGGTCTTTTGCGACCCGAGACATCATTCACTACTCTCCTCCTCATTCATTTTTTAAAGTTAGACATCAAATTTCTTAGTATTCCTCTATTAATCTGAGGATTTTTTGGCCAGAGGCTAGAGACTACAGCCAGTATAGTTCTGCATGTTTTCAACCCGCCCACAGCGGAGGGATCTCACTCACAGAATGTAAATGCATATGGCCACTCGGCTCGGGCATTAATAACGGGGCGGTGCGGGGCAAAGTGAGTGTTTCAACTTTTCAATGAATTCCTATGAAAGTTAAGCTTCCATAGGCATGATCTGAAAACGCTTTGTGAATGATGCCATGCTTACCTCAGCTGTGCTCAGCTCTGCTCAGCTCTTCGCTCTCGTGATGAATGAAATCTGACTCCTGTTGCGTTTGTGCCTTGACTTTCGTTCGGCTCACTCACACTTGAAAAGACACGTTCAGTTTTTAATTGTAAACTGAATAATAACAAAATTATTATATTAGTATTAAGATCAAAACAACGGTGGGGGCGGTGTAATGGTGGGCAACCAGTGACCGTGGCTTTGGGAGTGGCCTCGTTGGGCAGGGAAGCAAGTGCATTCTGGGAGTTGGTGTCTTTCATCCACATGAGACAAAAATACATTTTCTGTCTTTTCTCAGTCTAGAAGGCACCAAATTCAAAAATAATTTCACATTTCTACTACATAAATGACCCAGTTTAAATACACATTCACCTTCCGAGCGCTGAAGTACCCCTTTAACAATAATTGAACAACAACAACAACTTAAATAGAGTTAGAGCTGCATTATAAGTGGCTTCAGTTTTTATGTTATATTACAACCTGTTCTCACCCCCAAGGCGTCAAAATCTGAAGCATGGTCAAGTACCTTCCGTGTCACAATGAAGACCCTAAGTTTACCCACTATATAGATGCGCAGGGTACTCCATTGATTTCAATGAGAAACCTTTGCCGTCATACACAGACGCGTTGGGTGTGGGAACGTCATCACCATGATGAAATTATATATTGGGTTATGATTTTGCCATTATAACATGTTGGAGCGTGATTCTCAATTTAATCAGCTAGCATAATTTGATTTACATTTATTTTATTTACGCAATTTAGACACGTTTGAACATGTAACCCAACCCCCATCCCATCCCTAAACCTACCCATTTGTGTATTATATGATATAAAACACAGGATATAACAGGCAGATACGACTGCATGCACAATTTATTCAAAAAGTACAAATAATCCAAATGTTCCGAGGCCAAACGATTGATCTGTGTGAAGAAAATCCCCCAAATCCTCAATCACCGAAGATCATGCACCCATTCAAATAAAAAAACTTTATCTGCTGCTGCCAAAAGAAAAGTTATGTCAGATTTCATAGTGAAATAGAATTGGCTCTTGTATGTCTCCTGACCAATTGCGTAATTACTTCAACTTTGATTGTAAAATGTAATTGGCTCTCGTGTGTCTTGTAACCGATCGCGTCATGCTAAAGAGTCGTGTTAGACTGGGTAAACCCAGCCTGATCTGCCGGCGATTTGATTTCGCCCTGCAACTCAGTCTGGAAACCTGTACATTAATTTTTACTGCTTCTGTTACACTTTTGTGGGAGCCAGTCACAGACTGGCTTATCCACCTGGCACGCCATTGGCGGGTTTAACACAATGACAGATAGAGAAGTGATGGGTCGTTGCCCGTTGATCATGCCTCTTGTGGTCTGATTAGTTGAAGGACTATCCAATTGTGTACAGAGTCATCTAATTTATGCTCGTTTATCACGCCTCTTGTGCAGTAGAAAATACATAGCAGACTCCCCAGACCAATGTTCAATCTTAAATTGAGCTTGGTCTGGTGATAGCCAGACAAGAGTCGTGTATCATTTGAATGAGATATGACTGACTAAGTGCGTGCGTGTGTTCACGGAGCTGTGGGATCATCATTTCAATGATTAAATCATTAGATCAACTCTGTTCTTCACATGAAGATATCGTATGACTTCAAAAGACTTGAAATGCAACATGAGTTTATACTTTTATACTGTTTTTGGTCAGTTTTTGCAATAAATAACTGTGACTGTACTTCTATTTGCCTGTTACATGTTTTATATTATTGAGAAGTGGGTAGATTTAAGGTAGGAGTTGATCCAAAATATAAAAGTAGCCTATAAATATTAATAAAATCATGTCTACTTTTACAAATGCAAAGAATGAAATGTGTCTTGATCTGACGCATTTGGCAAACAACTGAAATCAATGGAGTTCCCTGTTCGTCAATATAGTGACGCCTAGGGGTACCTTTAGCGTCTTCATTGTGACGCGGAAGGCACTTGACCATGCTTCAGATTTTGATGCCCTGGGAGTGAGAATGGGTTGAATATTACACTAAAAAAGATTATGTTGAGGCTTTAGGTATATTGCGATGTGCATTACTTGAATAAACTATTTTACAGTTCCTAACAATGGAGAAGTAAGTAAAGCTTTATTTATATTGCACCCTTTAAAACAATGTTTACAATGTGCCTTACACTCTAAAAAATGCTGGGTTAAAAATAACCCAAGTTGGGTTGAAACAAGAGTCAAGATGGCGCCGAGGATGGCCGCTACGTCGCAAACTCTGCTGAAACATTGTAGTTTTTTGTTTGTTCTGTTTATAGTTTTTGTGTTTTTTGTCTTGGATGTTGTCTGCCTTACTACGTACGACAGACAGACACTTTTGGACATTGGTTCGGCAATCGCACTCCGAAAACCGGACTTTAAATTCTTCAGTGACGAACCGCCGTTTACAAACACAGCAGCGGAGCTCTTTGTCTGGACGGCCCGACCACGCAAACGCGGCCGGAGAAGGGGAAGCAGAGCCGGCGTACTTATCAGAGTAAGACGCCGCGCAAACCGACCCCCACTTCCCAGTATTTTACTGGCAAATGTTCAGTCTCTGGACAATAAACTCTGCGAGCTGAGAGCACGGATCTCTTTCCAACGAGAGACGAGGGACTGCTGCATTATCTGCCTCACAGAAACTTGGATGTCCGCTGAGATTCCAGATTCGGCCATCGAAACCACGGGGTTCTCCGTGCATCGAATGGACAGAGAAAAAGATCTCTCCGGGAAAAGCAAAGGCGGGGGTGTATGTTTTATGATTAACCGGTCCTGGTGTGATCAGAGGAACGTACATTCTATCAAGTCTTTCTGTTCTCCTGATCTGGAACTTCTCATGGTTCTGTGTCGACCATTCTGGCTACCGAGGGAATTCACCGCGGTCATCATCACAGCTGTGTATATTCCCCCACAAGCCGACACAGACCGGGCACTAAAGGAACTGTATAGGACAGTGAGTGAACAGGAAACCGCGCATCCTGAGGCCGCGTTTATTGTGACCGGGGACTTTAACAAAGCCAACTTCAAGCGCATTGCACCCAAATACCACCAACATGTTAACTTCAACACGCGAGGGAACCGCGTCTTAGATCACTGTTACTCCCCCTTCAAGGATTGTTACAAGTCCCTCCCGCGCCCACCATTTGGCAAATCGGATCACGCTTCCATCCTACTTTTGCCCGCATATAGGCAAAGACTCAAACAGGAAGCACCCGCCCTCAGAACCATCCAGTGCTGGTCGGACCAATCAGATTCTATGCTACAGGACTGTTTTGATCACGCGGACTGGGAGATGTTCCGGTCGGCCTCTGATGACGACATCGAGGTTTACGCTGATAGCGTAACGTGTTTCATCAGGAAGTGCGTAGATGACGTTGTTCCGACCAAAACAATTCGGCTGTACCCTAACCAGAAGCCGTGGCTAAATGGGGATGTTCGTGCGGCACTCAATGCGCGGACCTTCACTTTTAACTCCGGTAACGCGGAGGAGCATAAACAAGCAAGTTATTCCCTCCGGAAAACCATCAGAGCAGCAAAACGGCAGTACAGGGACAAGATTGAAGGACAGTTCAACACCACCGACTCCAGAAGCATGTGGAGGGGAATTAACACCATCACGGACTATAAAGGGAACACAAACTCCACCGTGAACACCGCTGCCTCTCTCCCGGACGAGCTCAACACCTTCTATGCTCGCTTTGAGGGAACTAACACCGCCCTCGCGGAGAGAGCGCTCGCGGCTGAAGATGCAGAGGTTAGTTCAGTCTCTGTATCTGTCGCGGATGTAACCCGATCCTTCCGGCGGGTGAACGTCCGTAAAGCCACGGGTCCAGACGGCATTCCCGGCCGTGTGATCAGAGCGTGCGCGCACCAACTGGCTGGAGTCTTCACGGACATTTTTAACCTGTCCCTCTCCCTGTCTGTGGTCCCCACATGCTTTAAAACGTCCACTATTGTTCCTGTACCTAAGCAATCAAAAACCACCTGCTTAAACGACTGGCGTCCTGTTGCTCTGACCCCCATCATCAGCAAATGCTTTGAAAGACTAGTCAGAAACTACATCTGCTCTGTTCTCCCCCCCTCACTGGACCCACTGCAGTTTGCATACCGCACAAACCGCTCCACTGACGATGCCATTTCATCCACTATACACACTGCTCTCTCCCACCTGGAAAAGAGGAACACGTATGTGAGAATGCTGTTTGTGGACTACAGCTCAGCATTCAACACCATTGTGCCCTCCATACTTGACATGAAACTCCGGGCTCTAGGCTTAAACAGCCTGTTATGCAGCTGGATCCTGGACTTCCTGTCAAACAGACGCCAGGTGGTCAGAATGGGCAGTAACATCTCCTCATCACTGACTCTCAACACTGGAGCCCCTCAGGGCTGCGTTCTCAGCCCACTCCTGTACTCTTTGTACACACATGACTGTGTGGCAACCCACAGCTCCAACACCATCATCAAATTTGCTGACGATACGACGGTGGTAGGTCTTATCACCGACAATGATGAAACGGCCTACAGAGAGGAGGTGCACACTCTGACACGGTGGTGTAAGGAGCACAACCTCTCCCTCAACGTCAGCAAGACCAAGGAGCTGGTGGTCGACTTCAGGAGGAATGAGAGAGAACACCGCCCCATCACCATCGATGGAGCACCGGTGGAGAGAGTCAGCAGCTTCAAGTTCCTCGGTGTCCACATCACAGAGGAACTCTCATGGTCCGTCCACTCTGAGGCCGTTGTGAAGAAGGCTCATCAGCGCCTTTTCTTCCTGCGACGGCTGAGGAGGTTTGGAATGAACCGCCACATCCTCACACGTTTCTACACCTGCACCATCGAGAGTCTGCTGACTGGCTGCATCACCACCTGGTATGGCAACAGTACCGCCCGCAGCCGCAAGGCCCTGCAAAGGGTAGTGCGCACGGCCAGCTGCATCATCGGAGGTGAGCTTCCCTCCCTCCAGGACATTTACGCCAGGCGGTGTGTGAAGAGAGCTCAGAGGATCTTCAGAGACTCTAGCCACCCAAACCATGGGCTGCTCTCACTGCTCCCATCAGGCAGACGGTACCGCAGCATCAGAACACGCACCAGCCGACTCCAGAACAGCTTCTTCCCACAAGCAATCAGACTACTTAACTCCTGATCCATCAGGATCATAACACACACTGGACAGAATATCACTCAGCACAACCCACTGTAGATACACACACATTATATACACATTTATTTATCATATAGCATCTATTGCACTTTGGATTTCAATTTTTCAATCTGTGAATAATATTTTATACTATACATTGTATATTATTATTACTATTATAGCGTAATGTATATTGTTTAGTGTATGTTTAGTGTATATTGTTTAAAGTATATGTATATTGTAAGTATGTGTATATTGTTTAAAGCTGTGAGAACTACACTCACATTGTGTAAATTATTTATTGTTTATTGTAGAGTTTACTGTGCTGTGAGTAATTGTGTGCGCATCAGATGTGTAATCTGATGCTGCTTTAAATGTTGTACATGTCATGTCATGACTGCTATGTTGCTCGGAACTGCACCTAAGAATTTCACCTACTGTTGCACTTGTGCATATGTAGAGTGACAAATAAAGTGATTTGATTTGATTTGATTTGATTTGATTTGAAATGGACTAACCCAGCAATTGGGTTGTTTTAACCCAGCGGTTGGGTTAAATGTTTGCTTAAAACAACCCAATTGCTGGGCTAAAACAACCCAATCACTGGGTTAAAACAACCCAATCACTGGTTTAGTCCATTTTCAACCCAACATGGGTTATTTTTAACCCAACATTTTTTAGAGTGTACAGAGAATAAATACACACACACACACAAATTATACATACATGGCATGATACACATATAGAAATAAGATAACCAAAAATAAAATCATATAATAGAAATAAGATAATAAAATACAAAAAATAAAATACAAAAAATCAAGGAAAGGCCCTAGTGAACAAATGTGTTTTGAGATGCATAGTGAGTCGATTGCTCGTTGGTTGTCAGGAAGAGATTTCCATAGCTTCGGAGCGATTTGACTATCTGATCTGACTCAGCTATTTTTTGCTGTGTTTTTGCCACAGCCAACAAATTACTATTTGATGTTCTGAGCGATCTTACTCGAGTATATTTATTCAACAAATTAGAAATGTATCTTGTGGCAGTTCCATGAAAACATTTAACTAATAAGAGGATCTTGAATTCAATTCTGAATGATACAGGCAGTCAGCAAAGGGATCTGAGTGTTGGAGTGATGCGATTTCTATTTTTAGAGCGAGTTAGCATTCGTGTATTTTGAAGTGTTTAATAGAGCCCTTTGGTTACCCAGCAAAAACGCTATTGCAGTAGCCAAGTCTAGACGTAGCAAATGCATTAATAAGTTTCTCTTGTTCTTGCTCAAAGCCATGATGACTTTTGGGAATGCATATTTTCCCATAAATTAAAAGGTGATTATAAATTATATAATAGTGGTTATAAAAAAAACATTGCAGGATTTGGCATATAAAACAGATAAAACAATCTTAAATTATAAAGTTATTATATGTTTTACTTAAATGTTACTATTTAAATTAACAATAATAATTATTAGTTTTACACAATTGGGCGGACACAATTTAGATGTGAATTAGGCTATTTGTTTTACCTACTCTACAATAATCATGCAATTTAATTATCCACAAAAAAATGTAAGTTTGATTCACAATCCACTCATGTCTCATGGGCTTCTGATGACAGAAGAAATGAGAAGAGAGAAAAAAAAAACCAGGAACAAGAAAACATCTCGGTCACGTATGTAACCCTCGTTCCCTGAAGTTCCCTGAACCGGGCCAGGGCAAGACGTACCGCCAGTAACCCTAGGCAATTGATATGCCAACGCAGTTGGGGCCCCATCCACAGACCCGAAACTGCGTGCCCATTGTACGTGGTCCCCCAGCCCGTGGATGAGGAATCCGTGAAGACCACAGCATGCCTGGACACCTGTTCTAAGGACACTCCGGCCCGGAGAAACGAGGGGTCTGACCACAGGTTGAAGGTTTGGCGACAGTAAGGAGTAACTGAGACCCGGTACTGACCGCGCTGCCGCGCCCATCTTGGGACTCGGTCGTGCAACCAGCGTTGAAGCGGTCTCATATGAAGCAATCCGAGCGGCGTTACCGCAGCTGCAGATGCCATATGCCCCAGGAGCCTCTGAAAGAATTTCAGTGGGACCGCTGTCCTGCCTTTGAATGTATTCAAGCAGTTCAACACTGACCGGACGCGCTCTGGAGTGAGGCGCGCAGTCCGGCTGACCGAATCCAGCTCCATACCGAGATAAGAGATCCTCTGTGCGGGGCAGAGTTTCCTCTTCTCTCGGTTGACCCGAAGTCCCAACAGGCTGAGGTGACTGAGCACCATGTCCCTGTGTTCACACAACTGATCCCGAGACTGAGCCAGTATGAGCCAGTCGTCGAGATAGTTGAGTATTCGCACGCCGCGTTCTCTGAGCGGAACAATGGCTGCCTTGACGACTTTCGTGAAGATGCAAGACGATAGGGACAGCCCGAAGGGCAAGACTTTGTACTGATATGCCCTCCCCTCAAACGCAAAGCATAGGAACGGTCTGTGTCGAGGAAGGATAGAGACATGAAAGTATGCGTCCTTCTTGGGGACGGATGCATTGGAAAATGCGTTTCTGCGTTAACATTTTGAACGGAAGCTTGTGCAGGGCCGATTCAGAATGCGCAGGTCCAAGATTGGTCTTAACCCACCTCCTTTCTTGGGTACAATGAAGTAGGGGCTGTAGAACCCCGACCATATATCGGCAGGAGGAACCGGCTCGATTGCGTCCTTCGCCAGCAGGACATTGATCTCGGACCGCAAGACAAGGGCAAGGTGAAGAGGATGCCCCTGTACTTGGGAGGCCGGCCTGCGAATTGAATCTCATAGCCGAGTCTGATGGTACGGATGAGCCAGCGTGACGGCCTGGGGAGACCTAGCCAGGCCCCCAGAGACCGAACAAGCGGGACCAACGGCACCACAGACGTACCCGGGGTGAGGCAGCGAGGTGGAGCATTCAGACCCAACTCGGGAGGCCCGGGGGCGGCCCGGAGTGTTGTCTGAGTACTCCAGGTGGGGCAGAGTGTGGGTGAGAAGGCCCGGGGGCGTCCTCGGTGCCCACACTGCTGCCCCCTGGCGAGGGGTGAGAGGGGAGGAAAGGAGTGGCAAGGCCGGGGGCATCGCACACTGCCAACCTGTCCCTCTCGGAGCTCAGGGAGGGAGGAAACTGCTCTTTTATTGAGAATGTGGGTACCGCTGGACCCCGGAGGGCCAGCGGCAGGATGTATTCGGTACCAGCATTGTAGACATTCTCCCCCCGGTCCTCCTCCAGGGGGAGCAGGGGTGCGGACACCACCTCCCCTGGAGCAGCTCCTCTTCTCCCTGGGCTCCCCGTGTCAGGGCTGCTTGCCCTTACGCTTGCCGGCAGACTTCGCGGGCCCCGACACGGGTTGGGCGCCCCTCTTACGACCGGCGCCCTGCTTCCCCGAATGTGGAGGCTACTGCTTGGGTTTAGCAGGGGTGGAGGCGGCCGCAGGAGGACGCCCTCCGCGACGAGCAGGCGGAGGTGCTGCGGCTGGCGACTGGGTGAAGGCAGCAGCGGGTCGCCGGGGCAGGATATTCTTGATGGCCACCAAGGCCACCAAGAACTGCTGGGTGAAGTTCTCTATGGCGTCGCCGAAGAGGCTGGCCTGGCAGACAGGGGTGTTGAGGAACCTCACTTTGTCGGCCTCACGCATGTCTGCCAGATTCAGCCACAGGTGGCGTTCCTGGACCACAAGTGTGGACATCACCCAACCCAGGTGCGTGCGTGCGGTGACTTTCGTCGGCCGGAGGGCGAGGTCCGTCACGGTACGCAGTTCCTGCATAACCCCTGGGTCGGAACTACCCTTGTGCAGTTCCTTGAGCGCCTTGGCCTGGTAGACCTGCAGGAGCGCCATGGCATGCAAAGATGATGCAGCTTCCCTGCAGGCTGTGTAGGCTTTGCCCGTTAGACCGGACGAGAATCTACAGTGACCCCGCCAGTCGGTAGCGGTCTTTGGACACAGTTGCATCGCTACCGACCGCTCCACTGGGGGGACCTCCACATAACCCTTAGCTGCGCCACCATCGAGGGTAGTGAGGACGGAGGAGTCAGTCGATCGTGTACGGGTGCTGTATGGCGCCGTCCACGACTTCGTGAGTTCCTGATGCACTTCCGGAAAGAAAGGTACTGGGGCGGAGCGCTGAGAACCAGCACGGTCCGTCCCGAGATACCAATCGTCCAGCCGCGAGGGTTCAGGACACGGTGGAGGGTTCCACTCGAGCCCGACACTCGCGGAGGCCCGGGAAAGCATAGCCGTGAGCTCTGGATCAGACTCGGACAACTCTGCCACAACCAAAGGGGGTAACGCAGCCGGATCCTCATCTCGATTAGCTCGTCCCCCGATGCAGGTATCGACAACATATCTTCAGTCGGAGCCCCGAAAGTAGCGGCTGGCCCCCCCCCCCATGGGAAGGACCAGCGCGCTCTTCCGGAAGCTCTACCGGTGCAGCGGAGGGGGGAGGGGCCCGAGGAGCCTGTTGACCCAGCGGGAGTGCCCTCACTGTAACCCACAGGTCTCCACCAAAGGCATCAGCCAAAGTAGCAGCCCTCTGCTTTGCAGTGGGAGGACCGCTAGATCGGGGGATACGCAATGGCACTCCACCGCTTTTGAGGTATTGGAGCCTAGACCGTAATACTGCAATGGTCATGTTCGCGCAGTGCGCGGCATCCAGAAAAAAAACGCTCCGAAAAGTGGTGAGGCACACAGGGGAAATGGCACACAGCAGTTCAAAGGTGCAAGCCTGCTGTGAGCACTCAAAGGAAAATGCCCAGCGAGCTGTGAGAACAGCTGTTTGTTTTCTTCCTCGCTCACAACCACCGCTGTAAGGCACCGTAACACCAACACTGGAAGCAGGTAGGCAGTTTTCCTCTCTCTTTCTCTTGACTCGTAGTAAACACACTCTTCGTAGGAACATTGAAAGTTGAAAGCGATATGCGGTACTTCCACTTCCGTATTTATACCCGCAATGAACGTGAACCGTCGTTCAAACGAACCGGAATGCGTGAACCGTCGTTTCTATACACTCAAAGTAGATTGGTCTCTGAAAACAGATCCCAATTCGTCAGTCAGTTCTGACGTACGTCGAACGTGACCGACTGAAAGGGAAAGACTATTTCATGTTGTGTGGTTGTTCTCTCTGCACTCCAGTTCTATATTTGATAACTCTGCGTGATGATGACAGATTATTGTGTGGGAAATTCATGTGACTTGTTTAAATGTAAAAGTTAAATTGGTTAAATGACAGACAGATTGCATAGTGGGAGGTTTGTATCCAGATTGCAGATAAGACTCAGTAGCTGAACTGTTGATTCTTGTTCACTTCTGTCTCCTGCCAAATAAGCATGACAAACAGTCTGCGGGTGAGTTTACACAAGAAACTTTCTGGTACATCGGTTTTGTTTCAAGGTGCTACTGCATGTTAATTTGTTTTCAATTTTATTTAATCTTTCTGGTAAAAGAAATGTGTAGTTAAACTTCGGTTGTTTACACATGGTGTTTAACACCTATTGAAAACACTTATGGTTGCACTATATGGTTGCACTAAAATGCATTCATCCACACTCACACATTCACAGTTATGCACATATAATTATGAGTTAATGTATGACTCATGACTAAAAGATTCAATAATGATTAATGCATCAGCAACTAAGAGTCTTTCTGATTAATAGATTAAGTAATATATGTATGAATTGCTATTAATTAAATGTCATCATGTATTAAATCCTTAACAACATACAGTATAGTATTAACTAATGGTCTACATTAATGTTAATTACCACTATGATATGTCAGCTTCCAGTTATCTGCTTAAAGAAATCATTAGCTAACGATTTGCAAAGATATCATTTTATGTTATGACTTTACTTGTTGAAGCTCATGACTATTAACTATATGCACCAATATGAACATTTTGGCCGATACCGATAACCGATAATTCTTTATATTTGAAAGCCGATAACCGATATATTGACCGAAAAATCTTAATCCAAATTTGTATACAATTTTTGAGAGCCTGATTGCAAAAACAAAAGTCTCACCATTAAAAGCCATGTCCCAAGCACATAATTATAATGTTCTCATTTTAATTTTATGTAGCCTATATGACAGACTTGCGGTGCACATGTTGCACATAACTGTATTTTCCTTGTATGATTCCAATCATATTTCAAGCAATTAAAAACTATCATCATGGTGAACAGTGCGCATCTGAAGTGTCTCAGCTGAAGCAAATAATCTATTATTTATCGGCTTTAATATATCGACCAAATTTTCCTATCGGGCCGATAACGATAACGTTAAAAATGAACATGTATCGGCCGGTACCGATATGGTGGCCGATATATTGTGCATCCATACTATTAACTCATGGTTATGGTTGACATCCCTACTGAAGTTTGAGGTCTGCGGGACAGTTGCACAGTATGTTTGAAGGATGGGTAAATTGGGCTGCACACAAATATATTAGCGCATCAGAATCAAAGTCCCTTTAGGAAAAGTAATTTCACTCTGTGGCCATCTTTGAAACACCTCTCGGGCATGTAAGTGCAGCTCCTATCGCTTTGAATAGGGAAACATAAAATTCTCCAAAACTGTTTGCCAAGCTTACGATTAAATATCATAATGTACCTGAAATCACCAATGAAATCTGGCAACAACTGTCTCATAAATTTTGTTTCTAAACGCTCGAATCAAGATAAAAAAATTATTTTTTTTTAGCCTGGACAGAGCTAATGCGCATGCAATCCTAAACACGTGTCTCAGAACACTGTCTGTTTCTATAGCAACTGAAGCTGCAGTGACACGATGACTTTACTAATCAACGATTTGCTCTTTTGTTTAGAAGGTGGGGTTTTTCACCAAATTGGGCTTTGCCTTTTCTCCCATTCATAAGTAATCAGAGTGCACCATCTTCCTATATATAAGGTCTTTGAGTAAATATAAGCTAATTAGTTACTGTACTTAAGTAACTTTTTGGCAACTTTGTAGTTTTACTTTATTTTTTGTAGAACATGAAATTATGTGCATATATTATCATGAAGGCAATTTCATATACCCACCTCGACTATACCATTATTGTGCATAGAAATGTATTTTAAAACCACTTCCACATATTGAACCTGAAATTACATTTTTTGCTATGGTAACCAAGGTCCCATTTGCGCAAATGGATTGACCTCAATAATACACTATGCTCTTTAATAAACGTAATTGCTTTGGCGCCCCATTGGCTTTATGACACTGCTAGCAGTCTCCCTCTCATTCTCACACCTGCGTGTAACAACTTAGAGAGTGCAAGTTTGTTGTCCATTCTTTCATTACACTCTCGTTCCATTTCAAGCTTTTAGGGTGGGGGGGGGGGGGGGTTGTTTTGGGGGGGAGGGACACCAGATGGTCACCTCTCTCCAGAGGTCCAGTGGAGAGGGGGTAAGTCATCCACTCCGACAGACTGGCTCTTCCCCAGCTGAGGGGCCGTGTGCCAGCCTAAGCCCATATGGCCTCCCTGGCACCGTAGCCAGGCTCTGGGTGGGCACACTGTGGGTGGCCTGAGCAGCGTTCACCCACCCTGAGGCTCTGCCCACAGGCATGAGGCTGGTCGTGGTGAAGAGGAGGAGGTGGAGGTGTGGAATTGACAATTTTGGGTGATCTGTTGTATCACTGAATAGCTAATGTTGACTGACAGTTGTTGTTCTCTGTTAGCATTAGCGTGAAGCTCATGACTTTTGAGTAATGTATATGGTAAAAATGAAACAGTTTTAGCTATTTGGTGGTTATTATAAAATATGTGTGAAGGTTCATTAACAAACAAGGAATTTTTAGAAACCATTGGCTGTGATGGCGACAGCATAATAACGGTTGAATGACATTTAGCGCTAGTATGAGTTTCTGTCAGACCTGATCGCACTGTTTATTTTGCCATGACAGTGAGTTCCAAAAATGGCTAGTGCACAGAAAGCTTGAAGTGTCATGTTGCTAGGTAACATTTCAGTGGTCTCTCTCTCTGTCAGAGAAACTTATGTGAGTGATTCAGAAAACTTCTGTCTGGTGGCAAAGATAGAGGACATGTCTGGTTGTCCTACCTTCTGGTGCAATACTGGACCAAACGCCGCTATCCAGTCTGACCATAATAGCCTTTCCCTGTGGTGTTCACCATTTTACAACTCTATTTTTTATGTGTAAAAACATTTTAAGAACATCAGCGAATTTATAACATTGATTCTGTGCCCAGGGTTTGAAATGTAGCCTATAAAATAAATGTCAGCTTCTTTGAAAAGCCACACAGAAATATAAATATACACGCATCCTTTCTCTCTGGTGGTAAATAGTGTGTAATTGATAAAGTCCCTGTGTCCGATCCCTGAATGAGAGGTCTATTAGGCAGTCTGTCATTAGAGGGATTACATGTGCAGTCTGGAAACTCATACTGAACAGGCCGGGTTGATTCAATAACACACATTAACAAAGTGAATGGTGCGGGACTACAGAACAGTTTAGAGTGTCAAACATTAATGGGTACAGCAAGCATCAATGTTATATATTTATTAGTTAAATGCCTACAGTGATTGTTATGAAGCCCAACATAAAGAGCAGAGATGTACACAAACCACAGAGTAAGAGACACAAATGTATTTGAGCACAAAGAACATTCACACGTAGCCCTAAATGTTATGACATTTGCCTTTCAGTGCTTTCTTAATCCAGATGACTGACCTTTCGCTTCTGCTTTTCCCCGTCAATGAGCCAAAAGAGGAGGCTGCAATCCGAATGCGTGCTTAAAGGCCCACTGAAATCAAAATAAAGTTTTTAGCTTTTAGTATGATTATCTTAGCCTTAAGGTTATGAATAAGCTGGTGTGTTCCAAAACAATGCCAAAATTTAGGAGATATAAGCATTCTAAACTTACAGTCTCTCACGTCCGTTAAAACAAATCACAGATTTTGATGACATCACCGCAGACTTCACCTTCTCATCAAATCTTCTGTCCAATCAAATGCGCTCTAGAATCTGAAGTCCCGCCCCCTGCATTATAAATAGACCCTGAACTGCGTCTGAAAACGGTCAGTTGTTCACTCATTTACTATTTTCTACATGGTTAACGGCACATAGCACACTATATATGCGATAGGAAACGATTCAGACAGTGTAAATATGTTTTCAATTGAGGCGAATGAAGTCTGGGTTCACGATAGTTTCACGCACACCACACACACATAGTCTGGACCAGAGCCGTTGACTACAGACACAAGAGCGCAGCGCGGATCATATGCGCGAGTTGGCGCAGACAAAAAAACATATCGGACCCATTTAAATGCTGCACAGAATGCTGTATTTCAAAGAGATATGGAGGAGATTATGATGATAAACTCCCTGGGAAGGCGTCCAGGAGGCATCCGAAATAGATGCCCGAGCCACCTCAGCTGGCTCCTCTTGATGTGGAGGAGCAACGGCTCTACTCTGAGCTCCTCCCGAGTGACCAAGCTTCTCACCCTATCTCTAAGGGAGCGCCCAGCCACCCTACGGAGAAAGCTCATTTCGGCCGCCTGTATCCGGGATCTTGTCCTTTCGGTCATGACCCACAGCTCATGACCATAGGTGAGAGTAGGAACGTAGAACGACCGGTAAATCGAGAGCTTTTCCTTACAGCTCAGCTCCTTCTTTACCACGACAGACCGGTACATTGACTGCATTACTGCAGAAGCTGCACCGATCCATCTGTCAATCTCCCGTTCCATCCTTCCCTCACTCGTGAACAAGACCCCAAGATACCTGAACTCCTCCACTTGAGGCAGGAACTCTCCACCAACCTGAAGTGGGCAATCCACCCTTTTCCGACTGAGAACCATGGCCTTGGACTTGGAGGTGCTGATTCTCATCCCAGCCGAGTGTGATCCCACTCGGCTGTAAACCGCCACAGTGCACGCTGAAGGTCCTGGTCTGAGGAGGCCAACACGACAACATCATCCGCAAAAAGCAGCGACGAAATCGTATGGTCCCCACACTGAAAAACTCTCCGGCCCTTGGCTGCGCCTAGAAATTCTGTCCATAAAAATTATGAACAGAACCTGTGACAAAGGGCAGCCCTGCCGGAGTCCAACATGCACCGGGAACAGGATGACTTACTGCCGGCAATGTGAACCAAGCTCTTGCTCCAGTCGTACAGGGACCGGACAGCCCTAAGCAGGGGGCTGCCGACCCCATACTCCCAGAGCACCCTCCACAGGATGCCACGAGGAACACAGTTGAATGCCTTCTCCAAATCCACAAAACACATGTGGACTGGTTGGGCAAACTCCCATGAACCCTCCATCACCCTGGAAAGGGTATAGAGCTGGTCTAGTGTTCCACGACCAGGACGAAAACCACACTGTTCCTCCTGAATCTGAGGTTCCACTATCGGCCAAATTCTCCTCTCCAGTACCCTGGCATAGACTTTCCCGGGGAGGCTGAGAAGTGTGATCCCCCTATAGTTGGAACACACTCTCCGGCCCCCCTTCTTGAAAAGAGGGACCACCACCCCGGTCTGCCAGTCCAGAGGTACTGTCCCCAACTGCCATGCGATGTTGCAGAGGCGTGTCAGCCAAGACAGCCCCACAACATCCAGAGACTTGATGTACTTTGGGCGGATCTCATCCACCCCCGGTGCCTTGCCACTGAGGAGCTTTGTAACCACGTCGATGACTTCAGCCCGGGTAAAGGACGAGTCCACCTCCGAGTCCTCAGCCACTGCTTCCTCAATGAAAGACATGTCGGTGGGATTGAGGAGATCCTTGAAGTATTCCTTCCACCGCCCGACGATATCCCCAGTTGAGGTCAACAGGTGCCCATCTCCACTGTAAACAGTGTTGGTAGGGCACTGCTTCCCCCTCCTGAGGCGTCGAACGGTTTGTCAGAATCTCTTCGAGGCCAACCGATAGTCTTTCTCCATGGCCTCACCGAACTCCTCCCAGGCCCGATTTTTTGCCTCCACGACTACCCGGGCTGCAGTCCGCTTGGCCTGCCGGTACCTGTCAGCTGCCTACGGAGTCCCACAAGCCAGCCAGGCCCGATAGGACTCCTTCTTCAGCTTGACGGCATCCCTTACTTCCGGTGTCCACCACCGGGTTCGGGGATTGCCGCCTTGACAGGCACCGGAGACCTTGCGGCCACAGCTCCAAGCGGCCGCATCGACAATGGAGGTGGAGAACATGGTCCACTCGGACTCAATATCTCCAGACTCCCTCGGGATCCGGTTGAAGCTCCGCCGGAGGTGGGAGTTGAAGATCTCTCTGACAGGGGGCTCGGCCAAACGTTCCCAACAGACCCTCACAGTACGTTTGGGTCTGCCGAGTCTGTCCAGCTTCCTTCCCCGCCATCGGATCCAACTCACCACCAGGTGGTGATCAGTTGACAGCTACACCCCTCTCTTCACCCGAGTGTCCAAGACATATGGCCGAAGGTCTGATGACATGACCACAAAGTCGATCATCGACCTCCGGTCTAGTGTGTCCTGGTGCCATGTGCACTGATGGACACCCTTATGCTGGAACATGGTGTTCGTTATGGACAAACCGTGGCTAGCACAGATCCAATAACAGAACACCGCTCAGGTTTAGATCAGGGGTGCCGTTCCTCCCAATCACGCCCCTCCAGGTGTCACTGTCACTGCCCACGTGGGCGTTGAAATCCCCTAGTAGAACGATGGAGTCTCCAGTCGGAGCACTTTCCAGCACCCCTCCCAGAGACTCCAATAGGGCCGGGTACTCCGCACTGCCGTTCGGCCCATAGGTACACACGACAGTGAGAGACCTATGCCTGACTCGAAGGCGCAGGGAAGCAACCCTCTCGTTCACCGGGGTGAACTCCAACACATGGCGGCTGAGCTGGGGGGCTATAAGCAAACCCACTCCAGCTCTCTGCCTCTCACCATGGGCAACTCCAGAGTGGTAGAGAGTCCAGCCTCTCTCAAGAAGTGTGGTTCCAGAGCCCAAGCTGTGAATGGAGGTGAGCCCGACTATCTCTAGTCGGTACCTCTTGACCTCCCGCACAAGCTCCGGCTCCTTCCCCGCCAACGAGGTGACATTCCACATCCCTAAAGCCAGAATCCATGTTCAGTGATCGGTTCGTCGGGGGCCTCGCCTTCGACTGTCGCCCGATCCACTATGTACCGGCCCCTTACACTCCTCCTGCAGGTGGTGAGCCCACAGGAGGGCCCCATGGGGGGAGGCCCGGCCACCAGGCGCTTGCATACGAGCTCCAACCCCAGGCCTGGCTCCAGGGTGGTCCTTGATGTAATTGTAGTTATAAAGGGTTTGTGAACTGTTCTTAGTCTGGCCTGTCACCAAGGACCTGTTTGCCTTGGGAGACCCTACCATAGCTCCCAGGATCATTCGGGTACTCAAACCTCTCCACCACGATAAGGAGACAGTTCAAGGAGAGGCATTTTGTTTTGTTTTTATTTAAAAACAAACTGGCCAACAAACTTGTTGTCATTATTCCAGTGATGTTCTTACAAGTTTTGAAAATATATAAATATATCAACTTATACAAAATATTATCATCAGATTTTTTTACTACAAAAATATTTTTTTTGTTTGTTTATACTCTAAATTGTAATGATAAACTTAGTTAATGTTTATAACAATAACACAAAGATGTAATAAAAAACTTGAAAAAAATATTTAATTTAACAATATTTTACTATACATGTTTATAAATTACTTTGTTAAATATAATTTTCACTGCAATTCATACTTTGTACTAAGAAATAATATAATTTTTTACAATATTTAAAAATTCTGTACAATTGCATATATTGTCATTAATTGTTTTTTCACTGTTTATGGTAAGTTGACTTTCACTTATTCAGTTGACTGTCTGTAATACATGCTTTTTTTCCAGTTTACAGTGTACTTGTATGAACCTACATTAGATCCCAGATGTTCTATCCAATCACAGTGCAGTTATTCAGGTCACAAGTACAGCGGCACGTTTATATTTACTCAGAATTTTGTGAAAGTCAGAAAAAGACATAAACAAAGGAAGGAAATGGTGTTTTTGTGAAATTCACTGTACTTGCTAATGTGTAACGAACAACAGTGTCAGAGGTGATGATGATGATAATGATGAAGACAGCGGAGATCCCTGAGGGGAAACATCACCATGCTCTGACTCAAGGCTCAGACAGAACAGGTCAGGCCCTGCTGATCAGCACATCACAGCTAACCAGCCCCAGGTTCAGCTGTCAGTCTCAGCGATCAGGAATAGTCTGATTTCACTTCACTGCGCTGCTTACACTAGCGTATTTACCCTCTTACTATTTATACTTCTGTAAAAAACAAATACAGTATCAACAATAACCTGCATTTCACAAAAAAAAAACTAAAATAATGACTTTATTCAACAATTTCGTTGTGGCGTGTGCAGTGTTAATTTTGACAGCAAATTTTGATTTAGTTTTAGTCATAGTCTTTTGACTAAAATGCCATTTAGTTTTAGTCATATTTTAGTCAACTGAATTGTTTTTAGTTTTAGTCTAGTTTTAGTCGACTAAATATCATAAGATTTTAGTCGACTAAAACTACAGTAGATTTAGTCTCCTAAAATCTAATGAGTTTAGTTAAATTGTAATACATTAAGCATTTAAGCCTTAGATAACCGACTGTCACTTGAACTGACATTTTGACATCATTTTGTTTTTGACATTAAAAATACACGAAAGAGCTCAATTCACTTTTTTGTTTATTTTTTTAAAAACATCTATATAGTTTTTATAACTTTGTATTTCTGTTTTAGTTAGTAGGCCATATCAGGTTAAGCTAAAGCTTCAAATAAGTTTGTTTATTGTTTTATTTTATTTCAGTTAACATTTATTTAATTTCAAGTAATGGAGATTTTTTAAATGGTTTTAGTTAACTATAATAACCCTGATACTTTATTGAATATGTGTCAAATACTGGTCTTTCCTCCTGAATATGAATTAAATGGGAATGAAATTAAATACAGTTTATTGTGTAACCAAAAACGAATATATAATGCGTGACTTTTAATGATAAACAAGCTCGAAATACACCGGGACTCTTATTTTGAAATGTCTACGCCTCTGTTGCAGTGGCAGCTGCTCATTCAAGTTCAGATGAGGAGATAAAATATGCATTGTTACAACTGTCTAAAACATAATACTATATAAACATCGTAAAGTAAACATTGTCATTATTCATCAGCATTAGTTCATAAACAATTGCCTGGCATAAATGTGTGTTATTCATTGATTGTGAGCCGCTCTGGAGTGCTGTATTGGGGATGCGTGAGCCTGTAGAAGCGCAAGCGCCATGTTTTCCAGTGGTTAGATCAGCACATTCAAATCAAATGTGCGCATCTGTTACACAGGACATCAGTTCTGACTGGATCTCTTCCCTAATCGTCCCTCCCTAACATTTTCGTCTCGTTTTTATTTGTTGACGAAAATGACAGTTGATTTTCGTCATAGTTTTTGTTATCAACACTAGTTTTTATTTAGTTATCGTCTCGTTTTCGTCAGTGAAAAAAGGTCGTTGACGAAAATTATGACGAAAATTATTCGTCAACGAAATTAACACTGGGCGTGTGCCAGTCTCCTACACTTGTAAAAACAGTGCAGCTCCCGCGTCATCATCACATGTGTCGTGGTGCTTGCTTCAGCATCGGCTCCCGTAGATCTCGAGAGCACTACACTATTTACAGAAACTGCGTAGGAGACTGACACAGCCTAGAATGAAATTGTTGAATAAAGTCATTATTTTTGTTTGTTTTTTGCACACAAAAAGTATTCTTGTCGCTTCATAACATTAAGGTTCAACCACTGGAGTCCCATGGACTATTTTAATGATGTCTTTACTACCTTTCTGCATCTTGATAGTGTTCATTAAATAGCTGTCTATGGAGAGGTCAGAGAGCTCTCGGATTTCATCAAAATATCCTCAGGAATTAATGACAGAATTTTAATTTTTGGGTGAACTATCCATTTAACTCAAACCCTAAATAAATACTTTGAATTGTTAACAGTTTTTAAATTAATATTTTATTTATTTAAAATGTATTATATATTATATTAGGTTTTATTTTGCTTTTATGTTCCAAATTAGGATGCCCCCAAAGGGATGTTATATTTAGTTCACTTCTGGGGACAAATGTATCCTCAAAGTATATCTAAGTAAGCCCACCCACACTATAAAAGCGGTCCACTGATGACACATATGGCCAATTAGAGGTGGATGAGGTGATGATTATCTAAGCTGAAAGCTTGTTCACACATGGCAGGTGACCAGACTGCCAGAAGGGAGATACCGACCAAGAAACTCATCAGGAGCCTTGCACTTTTTCTCTTCACTTTCTTTCTTCTCTTTCATTCCCTCTGTCTCTTCCATCTCTATACTTTCACTGCTGTTTCAGGTCAAACTCTATTTTCCTCCCTCAATCAGTAGTTTTTTCTCACTCTTTCTACATTACGAGGAAGTGTGTGACAGAGGGAGGCGGGAGCAGAGGTGCAGAGTAATATTCCTTTCATAAATCATGCAAGTACGAGATGTCAGAGGGGTAATTGTGCTTATGTGAGTCCTCTTTAAAGAGGGAGATTTTATTACTGGGTTAACACACAAAGCCGCCCCTCCATTCTCTGCCATTACACACTCATCAGGGAATAATCAGAGTGGAAATGCCGTACTCTTACTCTCAGAAGTGACGATTAGTGTGTGAGACACACACACACACACACAAAAGCATTATGCATTTTATAAGGATTTTTTTTTTAGAACTGATTTAAAAAATGTTTTAAAAAATGGTATATTCAGATTGATATAGCAATATAATACTGCATTATGGCATAATAGTGTATTCCAATAGCTGTTTTTACTGGAAATTAGCATTATGATGACAAGTCTTAACTTTTTTTTGGACCTTATTTAGATTTCTGATATATTTGGGGAAAGTTGCATTATCAGACAGTTATAAATACAGACAGAAATTTAATTTCAATTTAAGTAAACGTTACTCGGTTACTTAACGTAACCTCGGTTCTCTCTAGAAGAGGGAACGAGTATTGCGTAAGTTCCTTACGCTACGGGAAAGTATTCTTTCTTCGAGATTTCTGAAAAACCCAAAATTATCCTTAATTTTGTAACATTGTCAACGCAGTGCGGCAGCCTGGCAGACCATAGCAGGCTATTCCAGCGTGCCATTGGCTGCTCTGCTGGCAACTGCAGCAGCCTATCGGTGAGCCCGCGTGACGTGGCGACCAATGAGGGCGCTTCGCGCCCACCTGGCTTCATTTGCCTACAGGTGGGGCGTGGCCACGTGTATATAAGCAGGGCTCACGGGCTGCATATTCGGTTTTCGTAGTTCTGAAGCGTAAACGCCCGCGGGGCGCACGGCAAGGAACGCAATACTCGTTCCCTCTTCTAGAGAGAACCGAGGTTACGTTAAGTAACCGAGTATCGTTCTCTTACGAGAGGTTCTCTCGTATTGCGTAAGTTCCTTACGCTACGGGAACATATTGTCAACGCCGTGCGCGCCTCGCATACAGCATATGTATCCCAGGGAACCGGGGACCATAACACTGCTCGGGCAGGGTGGCCGGTAAAGGAAACGGGCCACCACATATACGGACACTTCGTTTGAACTGACGGGTGGTTACAACGGGTGGTTACAACACCCTGCCTTATGAATGAGGGAACGGCACCTGCCGGTCGCCTTCAAATTCACCACACCTTGTCTCATGAATGAGAGAACGGCAAGGCCGGTCGCCTTCAAATTCACAATATCTTGTCATATGAGTGAGGTAACGGCACCGCCGGTCACCTTCAAACTCACAATAGCTCTTTTCGTAAATGAGGGAACGGTACCGCCGGTCTCCTTCAAATTTACATAAGCCTTGTACCGAACTTACTACCAGTATGTGAGCTATGTCTGCGCAGAATCACCGGGCAGAACCAACAGCCTTATTGAACTGATAACACTTTCGCCTGTAAGGCAGGAACTTCCAGATTGTAAAATCTCACGAACGTAGACGGGGAGGCCCAGCCTGCCGCCACGCAAATATCGTGGATGGAAATCCCTCTGGCCCAAGCCCACGAAGAGGCCATGCCTCTGGTGGAGTGTGCTCTGACACCTAGCGGGCACTGCAGGTGTTTGGAAGCGTATGCAGTTGCAATCGCGTCCACTATCCACCTGGACAGGGTCTGTTTCGAGGAGGCGAGACCTTTAGCGCGCCCTCCAAACGAAACAAATAGCTGCTCAGAACGCCTGAAGGCGGCGGAGCGTGTGACATAAATCCTCAATGCCCTGACAGGGCAGAGGATATTGCCACCGTCCCCCTCGTCGGATGCTGGCAGAGCCGAGAGGGAGATAATCTGCGCCCTGAAAGGAGTGCCGATCGCTTTGGGGACATAACCATGCCTCGGTCTGAGAATGACCTTAGAGTCATTAGGACCGAACTCCATACACGTCGGGCTCACTGAGAGCGCGTGTAGATCCCCCACGCGTTTCACTGAAGCCAGAGCTATCAGGAACGCGGTTTTTAGCGAAAGGAACCTTGGTTCCACAGTCTCGAGCGGTTCAAAGGGATGAGCCTTCATGGCCTCTAGGACCAAGGCCAGATCCCAAATAGGAACCGATGGGAGCCGCGGGGGATTCATCCGTCTAGCTCCTCTGAGGAAACGGATGATGAGCTCGTTCCTTCCTAGCGTGCTGCCTAGCGTCGTCTGGGCGAACGCTGCTATAGCCGCTACATACACTTTGAGCGTGGAAGGGGACCTGCCCAGTTCCAAGAGCTCCTGGAGGAAGGAGAGCACCCGCTGGACCCCACATTGCTGCGGTTCCAATCCCTTGGAAGCACACCACTCAGTGAACACCGACCACTTAGAACTATATAACCGCCTCGTCGAGGGGGCTCTAGAGTGTGAGATCGTGTTCATAACCCCTTCGGGCAGGTCAACGGGTATCCGTTGGTCACCCATACATGCAGAGACCATCGCTCTGGATGGGGATGCCAAACTGACCCTCCTGCTTGAGAGAGGAGGTCTGCTCTCAGCGGAACTGGCCAGGGGGGTGAGTGCGACAGCTTCACCAGCTCTGGGTACCAAATCTGGTTCTCCCAGCGCGGCGCTATAAGGAGCACCGGGCGGCGCGTTTCCCTGATTTTCGCTATAACCTGGGTCAATAGGGAAATCGGCGGGAAAGCATACAGCGGGAGGCTGGGCCAAAGTTGGGACAGCGCATCCTCGCTTTTGGACAAGAACGTCGAGCAGCGGGCGTTCTCTTTTGTTGCAAAGAGGTCGAGCTCTGCTCTGCCGAATAGGCGCCATACCAGCTGGACTGTCTGGGGGTGCAGGGACCATTCTCCTGGGAGAATGAGGCCCCTGGACAGCTTGTCCGGGCCCACGTTGAGGTGGCCCGGAACGTGCGCCGCTCTCAGCGAGCGCAGCGAGCTGTGTGCCCACACGAGCAGGCGTTCCGTCAGATTGCCCAGACACCTGGACCTGACACCGCCCTGCCGGTTCACGTAGGACACCACCGTGGTATTGTCCGACCGGACCAACACATGGTGTCCCCGTATAAACGGGAGAAACTGCTTGAGCGCGTTCTCTACCGCTATCATCTCCAAACAGTTTATGTGTAGGAGTTTTTCTCCGCTCGACCAGAGGCCCGAGGCCGGTCTGCCCTCGAAAACGGCGCCCCAACCCGAGGTGGAGGCGTCCGTCGAGATGACTTTGCGGTGTGAGATGGCTCCCATTGTCACTCCCCGCTGGTACCAGTCGGCTACTAACCAGGGCTCTAGGGCTGCAACACAGCCCTGAGTCACTCTGATCCTGAAACCTCCGGCAGCCCAGGCTCTGTGAGGCACTCGGGCGTTTAACCAGCGTTGCAGCGGGCGCATGCGCATTAAGCCCAGCTGGAGCACAGCTGCAGCTGAGGCCATACGTCCCAGCATCCTCTGAAAAAGCTTGAGAGGTGCGATTTTGCCCGGCCGGAAGTACGCAGCCATGCGCCGAACTTGGCGCGTGCGTTGTGGTGACAGGCGGGCAGACATAGCCACAGTGTCCAGATTCAAACCCAGAAATGAGGTTGATTGCGTGGGCACTAATGAGCTCTTGGTCCAGTTGACCGTGAGCCCCAGGCTGTCCAAATGGCTGAGCAGCATTGCCCTGTGGGCGAGGAGCTCGGCCTCTGACTGCGCCAGGATGAGCCAGTCGTCCAAGTAGTTCAATATTCGCATCCCCCGGTTTCTCAGGGGAGCGAGGGCCGCGTCCATGCACTTCGTAAATGTACGGGGTGCTAGTGACAGGCCGAACGGAAGGACGGTGTATTGATAAGCCTGGCCGTCGAAGGCGAATCGTAAGAATGGCCTGTGACGCGGCGTTATCTTGATTTGAAAATATGCGTCTTTCAAATCTAGGGAAATTAGCCAGTCTCTCGGGCGAATATGCGCGAGGATCTGCTTGGTCGTAAGCATCTTGAACGATCTCCTCAAAAGAGCTTTGTTCAGATGCCTCAGATCCAGAATCGGTCTGAGCGACCCGTCCCTTTTTGGCACAAGAAAATATCGGCTGTAAAAGCCTGACTCGCTCATAGAATGGGGAACCGGTTCTATAGCCCCTTTGCACAGCAGCGTGGCTATCTCCGCTCGAAGTAGATGTGCTACTTCTTCGCTCACTCTCGTCTCTATACGCGCACAGAAGCGCGGAGGGCGGCGAGCGAACTGCAGAGTGTAGCCGTGCTTCACTGTTCTCAGCACCCATTCTGATACACCTGGAATGGCTTCCCACGCTTTCGCGTGTGCCAAACGGGACAGAACGGCCTCTGGGCTCGAAACGCTGCGTTTCGCGGGTTTGACGGCCCGTATAAGAGGGGCGGGCGCGGTGCGCGCGCTCTCTGTGCTGTGGGCCAGCCGCTCGCTTTCGGTGGCTGACCGCCTTACACACTGTGTCTCTACCGCTTTGAGCGGGGAATGTCTTGTGTGTGGCCCTACACTCATCGCTTCGGCCACCTTGGGCGGAAAACAAATGGTGTGTGGCGCGGCGCGTAGCGCCTGGGGCATAATGTTCGCGAAAATGTGTGAGCGCGTTTGAGCGGGCACAACTCTTACGCGTGGAACATGACCGGTTAAGAGTGGCTGTGTGACAGCGCGTGTGGTGGCTAGGCGTGGACGCAGACAAGCGGACACGTGACCTAACTCTAGCACTCGAGCGGCCGGAGGCCGCTTTATGTGAGTGGGGGACACGGGGTTTATTGTGCTTATGTGCAGGGGTGAACACAGAAAAGTGGGCACATTTACTGCATTTGAAACACATACGGCGTGAGCCGTGCAACCAGAAATAATGCAACTTTTGTGATTTCTCTGGTTCGCCGTAAAAACGGCGGTGGTTGACAGGCGAGAGGGCGTTTTTGCCGGCTCGTTGGCTGCGTGAAATTCCTCTGCAGCAGCCACAGTGGTGGGGGCTGACAGGAAAAAGAGTTTTGACGGTGGTCCGGCCGCAGCGGGACTTAACCGTCGTTTCTTGCCTCTGGCTAGGAGGGCTTTGGAGGCTCGGACTTCAGCACGATCCTAGACCGGGGGCCCCGAGGGGGAGGCGGCTTACCGTGGCTGGAAGAGCGCGATCTGGGGCGGCCGCTCGGTCTTCGCTGAGACGAAGGGGGGCGCGCTGGGCGCTGCGTGGAGCTCGGTGCTGGCTGGTCGCGAGGACGGCGAGCAACGGAGCTACCGCTGGCGCCTGGGCGTCGAGGCAGGAAGAGGTTCATGGCCTGCGTCGTCTTCTGTACTTCGGAGAAACGGTCGACGATCCCCTTGACCGCTGGTCCGAAGAGCCCAGATGGAGAGAGCGGGGCGTTTAAGAAGGCCGCGCGCTCTGTTTCTCGCATGTCCGCGAGCGTGAGCCAGAGGTGGCGCTCAGCTACCGTGAGGGAGGCCATGGAGCGTCCGAGGGCCTGTGCTGCGGTCTTGGTAGCGCGGAGGGAGAGATCCGTCGCGCTTCGCAAATCCGTGATCAGCTCAGCGTCACAGCTCCTCTCGTCCAGATCACGGAGGAGATTGGCTTGGAGGATTTGCAGCACGGCCATAGAGTGCAGAGCAGACGCAGCTTGACCGGAGGCAGCGAAAGCGCGGCCGATCAGCGATGACGTCACTCTGCAGGCCTTAGACGGGAGGGCAGCCTTTGAGCGCCAACCAGAAGGCGGGCAAAGGTGCGCTGCGACCGCCTCTTCCACCGGAGGGATAGCGTTGTAGCCTTTCTCAGCCGCGCCGTCAACTTGTGAGAGCGTCGAAGAAGCCTGAGACGAGACCGTCGCGGAGAATGGCGCGTTCCAGGACTTCGCGAGCTCCTCGTGAAGCTCTGGCAGAAAGGGTGCAGTCCTGGCGGTGGGCGCACGGCGGCGACTGTTCAGGAAGCATCTGTCGAGCCGATTCGGCGCTGCCACCTTAGGCGGGGCCCATTCGAGGCCTAGCTGCTCGACAGCCCGGGTGAGAAGGCGCAACAGTTCGGCGTCCTCACCCGCTCGAGAGCGTCCGGAGGCTCGGACTGAAGAGGTCGCGGAAGACCATTCCTCGCTGTCGGAAGCCATGATGGAGCAGCTGTCGGCGCGTTCCGCGGCCGCATCCGCCTCATCCCCAGAGGCGGCAACAGAAATGGCGGCCTGGGGTGGGGGCGGGGAAGGCGAGAGTGAAGCGGGCGGGAAGGGTTCCGGCGAGCTTCTCTGGGCCAACTCCGGAGTCCGCTGCGAGCGGCGCTTTTTCCTGCGCGGCTAGCAGAGACTGGAGGGATGTCATCTTCGAACTGATCGAGTCGAGCCCGCAGGGTCGACATCGTTAGTTCTTCGCACTCCGGGCATCCGCTGGCGAGAAGTGCGGCGGCGGCGTGATCACGGCCCAGGCAGAGAGCGCAGATCACATGGCGGTCCCCGGAACTGAGCTGCGCGTGACACGAGCCGCAGGTGGAACGAGACATTTTTAGAAAAACGCTCGGCTCTTTTTGTGAAAGTGTGACGCAGCGGCGACAACACTGAGCAATAAAAGGATAAAATGCTGCCGGATAGCAGAGCAGGCACGGATGGCTGAAGGTGGCGCGATGCTGCCGGCTTCTTCAGGCGCTGTCCTCTGCTTGCTCGTCTGCACGTTCAACGGCGGCGGGTTCCAGATCCAGCGATGCGAAGGGCTTCGCTGAAGAAAAGAAAATCGAATATGCAGCCCGTGAGCCCTGCTTATATACACGTGGCCACCCCCCACCTGTAGGCAAATGAAGCCAGGTGGGCGCGAAGCGCCCTCATTGGTCGCCACATCACGCGGGCTCACCGATAGGCTGCTGCAGTTGCCAGCAGAGCAGCCAATGGCACGCTGGAATAGCCTGCTATGGTCTGCCAGGCTGCCGCACTGCGTTGACAATGTTACAAAATTAAGGATAATTTTGGGTTTTTCAGAAATCTCGAAGAAAGAATACTTTCCCGTAGCGTAAGGAACTTACGCAATACGAGAGAACCTCTCGTAAGAGAACTACTGGTTTTGGTTTGAACTGATTAAAGATTATGTGTAAGCAACTGAAAGCAAAATTCTATTAAATTCTAAAATATTGATTTTAATTGATAAAATACATTTATTTAAAACGGACACTCTGCTCAACAAGTTGTGGCCTATATGTATGTTCAGTTTTAAACAACTTCCATCTCAGGTTGAAGAAACTTTCATTTTATATTTATACTTTTTTTTTGTTGAAACAAAGTTTTTTCATAGTGCAGTTGAGAGAAACATTCAAAAGAGTGGGAAGAATGGAGGAAAGTGAGAGATCAACAGATGGAGTGACAAAGTCCTTTAAAAGCAATGACGATAAATAGATACAGCTCTGTCCGCAGTTGTAGGTCAAAGATACATTCCCCTTCTTTTATGATGTGAGATACAGAGAGAGAGAGAGACAGGGCAGGAGGCGATCTTGTTTCTGCTGAGATTTATAACCTTTACAACCAGCAATGTTGTCACTGTCTGGCAGAGATAGTAAATGAAGCATAAATGATCTCTCAGATAACAAGACATGTTAAAGGCTGGGTTTTTTTTTTTTTTCTTTCCTTGTCATAAAGGATTTAAATCAACTACAAGGTTTCTATATGCCACTGTCTTGATTTTCTAGTGATTTACTCTTAAATTAAAATTAATATATGAATAATGTAATATAATAAGATTAATGGATTATTATTAATCTAACTCCATGCATTCCCTTGACATGTCTTCAGGTTGCTGTGTTGTGTCTTTAGTTTGCTCACTATGATGAGTGAACAAAGCTAGAATTATAAATGAATTGTTTGATCAGAAGGTAATTTTGCAGGAATTTGTTTTCTGCATATTGACTACAAATGTATTATTGCTTTTGTAAAACAGATTCAATAAACAAGCAAATTGTTCCTGAATGAATCAGTGCTTTTGAACAAATTGGTTGAGTACATGATTCAGAGGGTGCTTTCACACCTGCCTCATTTAGTTCGGTTGAATCGTACTAGAGTTCGTTTTCCTTGAATCGACCTCCTTGAAGAGGTGGTCTCGGTACGCTTGCAAACAAACTCTGGAGCGGATTGTTTGTGATGCGAACGTGATCCGACCTCGAACAGACCCAACTGCAAAAAGTACTGATCATTTTTGGTCTAAACCAGCTTATTTTCAAGCCGCATCCGCGCTTCATTATAGAAATGTATTGTTTGCATATTGCAGTGTATACAAACAATGTAATAGATTATGGCCAGGGACAAAACCAGCCCGCGCAGTCGTCTCTCCATAGTTGTGTTGTCTTTGTGTTGTTTGCTGGCTTTTCCTCTTCTGTTGGAATTTTACCGCACTTCAATTCTGACCAATCGAAAAGCAGTTTAGGAAATATGCCATGGCCAATGAGTGATGTGGATGTTGTCATGTGACTGCATTTTGGTTCGTTTCAACTGGTTCAGACCAAAGCAATCAGTGTGGTGAGAAAAGGAACCAAAAAACTGCAAAATGCTACAATGTATAATTGTTTGCCCTTGGTTCGGACCAAATGAACCGAACTAGAGATGTGAAAGCACCCAGAGACTTACTCCTATAAATAGTCTAATTTTAATCCTGAATTAATTTGTGTTGGAATAAACTGTTTGAACAAATGCTTCAATGACTCACTCATAAAGACTTGTTTAGTTTCTGAAGGAATCTGTGTTTTTGAATGAATTGGGTCAGTGAATGACTCAATGACTCACTTATACAACATCTTTTATATGAATCAAATTTTGTATGCCTATCAGAAACATGGTTGCATGAAAACTCCCCTGTTGACATGTTAAATGTGATAGACGAGATAGATTTGACGGTAGGGGTGAAGGGGTGCTATTTTATGTTAAGGATAGTATAAGATGTAAGCAAATCCAGTGGTCTTGGGTAAACAACGTTGAATGTTTTGGTCTTAAACTAATATTGAAAAGTACGAAATACCTAAAAGTCAGTTAGATCATTTTGAAAATGCAATTAAAGAAATAGAGTGGAATGATTGTTTAATATATAAGAGTATAAGATAGAAATTGTAATTCTTTCATGGCTAAATTCCAAATAATTATAGATAGTTATACAAGGAAAGTGAAATGTAAACCAGGACAGAGAATATTTAACATGGTTAAATGAAAAAATGTGTTCACTCATGAAACAAAGGGATCATGCTCTTAAAGGGATAGTTCACCCAAAAATGAAAATTCTGTCATGATTTACTCACCCTCAAGTTGTTCCAAACCTGTATGAGTTTCTTTGTTCTGCTGAACACAAAAGAAAATATTTTGAAGAATGTTTGTAACAAAGCAGATAGAGCAACCATTGACTACCATAGTATTTTTTCCCCTACTATGGTAGTCAATGGTTGCTCTATCTGCTTGGTTACAAACATTCTTCCAAATATCTTCTTTTGTGTTCAGCAGAACAAAGAAACTCATACAGGTTTGGAACAACTTGAGGGTGAGTAAATCATGACAGAATTTTCATTTTTGGGTGAACTATCCCTTTAAGTTAGCTCTCAGGTCTAAGATGGAACATGACAGGCATGTATTTACCACATTAAGAAATTAAGTTGTAAAGCAGCTTAGAAAGGTGAAAGCTACATTTTTTATTAAGGCTTTGTTTGGCAGTGTTTTTGAATAAATCTCTTGACTGAGTTAATGACCGTCATAAAAACAATCAATTGAATCTATCTACTGGCAGTGTTGGGGGTAACACATTACAAGTAACTTGAGTTACGTAATCAGATTACTTTTTAAAGTAACTAGTAAAGTAAAGCATTACTTTTCAAATTTACAGCAAAATATCTGGTTTCTCCGCTTGACAGGCACGGACGCTGTTTAGCATGCTTGGGCCTCGTGCATGCTGAGCGTGCGTTCGTGAATGACTCATGTTCTCACTGCGGGAACATGACCATCTCAGTGTTGCGGTCAAGACTCAATGATCTCCGTAAAGGAGAGAGGGTCCCCTCTACCACACCCCAATCTGTTCCCACCCCGTGTGGGACCACTTTGGCTGGTGGTTAGGGTGACTTGAGGGTGATGGTGTGGAACAACCCAACGAATATTCTTCGGGCCACACCCCCTTCTAGCACACTGTTACCCGTGGTGCTGTCGGACGATGGCGCTGGTGTTTCCCGTCCTGGGCCCAGCGTGTCTTTCGGCGCGCCGGCGGATGATGCTATGTCGATCGCCGCATCACAGGGCGGGCTTGATATCTCCAAAAATGAGGATTCGGCTGTGTTGCCTCCTTCGGGAGCACCAGCATTGCCCGAGTTGGATCCGGAGCTGACGGCCATGCTCTCCCGGGCAGCTGAGAGCCTCGGGCTTGCGTGGAACCCTCCTCCATGTTCCGAGCGCTCAAGGCTGGACGATCGGTATCTGGGGGCGGCCCACGCCGAAGGCGCCCGCCAGCCTCAGATACATACATACAAACATATCCTGCTCCGGCGGTCCGCTGCTGCCTCCACCCAGCCGCCGGCTCAGGTGCCTCAGCCTGCTCCCAGCCAAGGCCGCCCTCCAGCGACTCCCGCCCGGCCCCAGCAGCAGCCTTCACCCGGGCCGGAGCGCGGAGGACGTAGCAGGATGACGGCTCCAACTGTCTCAGCACCGCAGCCTGCTTTACGGCGGTCCTGACACAGGCAGCTCAGAGGTGATGTCGATTCTTCCTCAGGACGCCCACAAGCCTCGCCACTCTCAGCCCCCTCTATCGTCAGCCCCCAGGCAGACGAGACCACAGCGGGACGCTCGTCCTCACCAGGTCTCGTCCGCCAGGGCGCGGAATTTGACCACGCCAACACCTCGGGACGCTTCCATGTCTCCCACGTCTGAGCCGGTCATTCCGCCTTTTGGGCGCGTGGCTAGCACTTCCCAATCTGTCCAGCTGGCTCACTCGCACCATCAGGTTCGGCTATGCGATTCAGTTTGCATGGTCTCCTCCTCGCTTCCGGGGAGTCCACTATACCATGGTGGGTGGCAACGCCCCTGTCATGCGTGTGGAGATCGACACCCTACTGGCGAAGGGTGTGGTCGAGATCGTCCCTCCAGCCGAGATGGAGTAGGGGTTCTACAGCCCCTACTTCATCGTACCCAAGAAAACTTGTGGGTTACGGCCAATCCTGGACCTGCGCATCTTGAACCGAACCCTTCACAGGTTTCCGTTCAAGATGCTCACAGCCAAGCGCATTTTCGAATGCGCGCGGCCGATAGATTGGTTTGCAGCGATCAACCTGAAGGATGCGTACTTTCATGTCTCCATCCTTCCTCGACACAGACCGTTCCTGCGGTTTGCCTTCAAGGGGCGGGCATTTCAGTACGCGGTTCTCCCATTTCTTGGCCCTGTCTCCTCGCGTCTTTACGAAAGTCATGGAGGCAGCCCTTGTGCCACTCAGGCAACACGGGGTTCGCATTCCTGAACTATCTCAACAACTGGCTGATACTAGGTCACTCTCGATATCAGGTGTGCGAACACAGGGACATGGTGTTGTCCTCGCCCGTCTGGGCCTTCAGGTCAACTGGGAGAAGAGCAAACTCTATCCAGTGCAGAGGATCTCTATTCTCGGTATAGAAATCGACTCGGTCGCCATGCATGCTCAGCTCACGAGCGAGCGTGCACAGTCTCTGCTGACTTGCCTTTGTCAATTCGAGGGCAAGAGTGCGGTTCCACTGAAGTACTTTCAGAGGCTCCTGGGGCATATGGCATCCGCAGCGGCGGTCACACCGCTTGGTTTGCTTCATATGAGACCGCTTCAGCACTGGCTCCGCACTCGAGTCCCGAGACGGGCATGGCAACAGGGCACGCTGCGAGTCCCAGTCACTCGCGCCTGCCGTCAGACCTTCACCCCATGGTCGAACCTCAGTTTTCTACGGGCAGGTGTTCCCTTAGAATGAGTTTCCAGGCATGTTGTTGTCCCAACAGATGCCTCTGCCACGGGCTGGGGTGCCATGTGCAATGGACATGCTGGCGCGGGCTCCTGGAGAGGACCCCAGCGCACATGGCATGTCAATTGCCTCGAGTTGCTGGCCATACGTCTTGCCCTGCACCGCTTCTTAGCCCTGCTGAAGGACAAGCACGTACCTGTCCGTACAGACAACACGGGGACAGTAGCGTACATCAACCGACAAGGTGGTCTACGCTCCCGCCGGATGTCGCAACTCGCCCGCCATCTCATCCTATGGAGTCAGAAGCATCTGAGGTCGCTTCATGCCATTCACATCCCGGGAGAACTGAATCGTGCAGCCGACGAGCTGTCACGTGTTCAGACGCTGCCGGGGGGATGGCGTCTCCATCCACATTTGGTTCAGCTGATTTGGGAACAAATCAGCCTCCCACGACTCTTCCCATTGCCGCTGGTATTACTCCCTGACCGAGGGGACTCTCGGCACGGATGCACAAGTGCACAGCTGGCCTCTATGAGACAGGCCTATGCGTTGAAGTGGAACCTCGTCGTCACCTGGTGCTCTTCTCGCCGAGAAGACCCCAGGAAATGCCTGATCGGGTCCGTGCTCTCCTTCCTCCAAGAAGGGTTGGAGCGAAGGCTGTCTCCCTCCACCCTGAAGGTTTATGTGGCCGCTATATCGGCCCATCATGACCTAGTGGATTCCAAAACGGTTGGACAGCATGACCTGGTCAGCAGGTTCTTGAGGGCGGCGAGGAGGCTAAATCCGCCTCGCCCTCCTCAGATGCCCTCTTGGGACCTCGCAGTGGTCTTATCAGCCCTGCAGAGAGCTCCCTTTTAGCCTTTGCAATCAGTTGAGCTTAAAATCCTGTCAATGAAGACAGCGATCCTGGTTGCATTGGCCTCCATCAAGAGGGTAGGGGACCTGCAGGCATTTTCGGTTGACGAAGCGTGCCTGGAATTCGGGCCGGCCGATTCTCACGTGATCCTGAGACCCCGGCCCGGATACGTGCCCAAGGTTCCCACCACTCCCTTCAGGGACCAGGGGGTGAACCTGCAAGCGCTGCCGTTGGAGGAGGCAGACCCAGCCTTGACACATGCTCTGTCCAGTACGCGCCCTTCGCACTTACGTAGGCCGGATGCAGTGTTTCAGGACCTCAGACCAGCTCTTTGTCTGTTACTGTGGGCGGCAGAAAGGGAAGGCCCTCTCCAAGCAGAGGTTGTCCCACTGGATAGTGGACGCCATTGTCCTGGCTTACCAGGTTCAAGGCATGCCATGCCCCATTGGGGTGAGAGCTCACTCCACTAGGAGTATTGCCTCCTCTTGGGCTTTAGCACGTGGCACTTCGCTGACAGACATTTGTAGAGCTGCAGGCTGGGCGCCACCCAACACATTCGCCAGGTTTTATAACCTCTGAGTGCCCTTACGAAAATGAACCATGGTTTTACTACAAATAAAATCAAAAAAACATGTGTGTCAATTATCAGTCTCCTTTATGATGTTGAAAGATATATCATATGACCCTCTTTGTTTATGGCTTCTTTCGTAACAAATTATGTGTTTGAGTAAACACTGTTACAAAGACCACAAACTGACATCAAAAGCCAAGAGTCAAACTGCCCAAATAAATGAAACACTCATCACCATAATGGTGACCAAATATTTTCAATACAACATCAACCTCTAAACCTCTGTTAATTCTCAATAAGAACTTCTGTAGATGTCAGAAATAATGTCAATCTGGTTTGTATACAGTAAAAAACGTTGGGTTATTTTTTTAACCCAACCGTTGGGTTACACATATTGGGTCAATATGTTGGGTTATTTTACAAAAATGTTGGGTCATTTTAACATCGTTGGGTTATTTTTAGTAATAACCCGGCCATTGGGTTACGGTTTCCGCAGCGATGGTTCAAATTTTAACGGCAAAATGGCCAGTGACAGTCAACAGAAGAAGCTGCTGCAGCCTGACTATGATTTGAAAGGTAAGTCATATCGTTTTTTATGTATACAACTCTTATAACATTATGTATTGTGTACTGAAACGTTGAATATAGTCAAAAACTGAATTTAATATTCTATTTATATAAGTTCACTTTAATCAGTTTTAATGCTTTCGATAGGAAATAAACCCTAGCTATCCCAGTTAGCGCGCTGGCAGCAATAAAGTAATTAAAACATTACTCTAGCGAAACTGCTTAGAAACTTACTATGGTGATAAAGTAAACGTTAGGCCTAGTCTGAAATCGCTATATAATGCCGCGCGGAGCATTATCAGCTCGGCCGGTGCAGCGCGAGCTCAGACCCGGTCACACGACAGCACAACAGCGCTCAGCGCTGTGAGATCCAGCGAGATGCGTTTGAACTTTGAATTCGCCGAAATATCTGTTGTGAGATGAATGAGTGCAGATATTCCCAACACCAATGAACAATTAGGCTAGTTAACGACAGTTAGAATGTTTTCCAACCCACAAATTACCTAGTTTTACTGTAGTAACGCAAACTGCAACTGGTATTTTGGCAGAAATGTTTTGTATATTCATAATGAATGTTGTCATATGAATATAGTCATGCATGTTACTATTAAATGTATTACAAGAGTAGTTAAAGCATCCAATTATAGTATTTTGTCTTACAAAGCTATTACAGTTTTTGCCTTTATTTTAAATGTTGTACTAAATGTGTTTTAGACAAATGGATTCATTTGTTAAGCAAAGACTACAACAATTGAACCTCTGCCATTTAACTAAAGGTGAGTAAGCTATTGAAATAAGTTGTACACAATTATTTTTAAAGACTAGTCTACTTTTCTGAAAATGTTTCTTTTTTTCCTGCTTTATTCTAATACAGAGGAAGGAGTGGATGAAAGGTTTACGCCGCTTGATGACAGTGGTTCTTGACTCTAGTCCTGGAGTATCCCCAATAGTACACAATTTGGACGTCTCCCTTATCTGACACACATTTCCGGTTTTGGAGTCTCTCTACTAACAAGCTGGTAAGTTGAATAAGATTAGATAGGCCAAATGTGCAGTGCTGGGGCTACTACAGAACCAGGCTGTTTGGGAAACAACCTGTTTATTACTTATGTATGTTTGTTTGTTTATTTTTTTCAGCTGTCTTCCCTCTTTTTCATAAAGTATGTTTTCATTTCAATAGAGTATGAGTTGTCTGATGACTGACTGATTTAATGGCAAAAGAACTTAAGAAGCCCTCACAGCCAAATCGAGGAGTTCATTGAGACGTACAACACCTCAACAATCTGTGCATGGATTTGATCATCTGGAACAAAAACTATTGAAGATATGAGTTGAGAACATCCCAGACTTCACGACTATCCTGGAATGGTGAGTTTAATGATGTTCATTATAGGGAAGGCATGTCTTATTTTGGAAAAATTGTTTTGGTTGCGTCTAAGTGATTATGAAATTAGGTCCATACACGTGGTATAGATGAAAACTGTTTTTTCTTTTTCTGTAAACTCTTTCAAAAGGTGATCATGGAGAAATTCCCTTTAAAACCCTTCCTGCCATCCTGCCATCATCGCCATACCTCACAAGTGGAAAAAATGGTGTGTCCAACATATGCTGAAATGAAGAGAAGCTTAAATGACATTCTTGCTGTAAGTAAAAGCAACACTATCAAATTAGCTTTGATAAAGTGCACCGCTCTGTGGCTCATATGCATCCATTTATTCTTTCCTTTAGTGATTCTGCTTGTGGGTTAGTTCACCCAAATAATTATCCCATAATTTACTCACTCTCAAGTCATCCTAGGTGTATATGACTGATCTTCTTTCAGACGAACACAATCTGAGTAATATTAAGAAAAAGTCCTGGCTCTTTCAAGCTTTATAATGGCAGTGAATGGCAGCCCAAAATTAGAAGACCAAAGGGAGGAGGGGGGTAATATTTTTTAATAGAAAAATATCTATATTTAAAAATTTGTAGACTAAAATAACTAACTTCCGGCAGACAGCCTTTCGTATTCAACTTACAAAGAAAGTGTAACGCCTCTCACAGTTCAAAACGCTTGCTCTACGCCCAATGTCATCGTCGCGCCAGCTACGTTTTTTCCGGAAGTTGAATACGGAAGGCGGTCCACTGGAAGCTAGATATTTTACTTTATAACGTGTTAAATATAATATATTTGTCTTACACAAACCCATTGATTCATTTCATTGGGTTCTTATTAACCCTGGGAGCCGTGTGGAGCACTTTTATAATGGATGGATGCACTTTTTTGGGCTTCAAATTTTGGGCTGCCATTCACTGCCATTATAAAGCTTGGAAGAGCCAGGACATTTTTTAATACAACTCTGATTGTGTTCGTCTGAAGAATGCCATATACACCTAGGATGACTTAAGGGTGAGTAAATCATAGTTCACCCAAAAGTGAAAATGACCCTATCCCATTAATTACCCTCATGTCGTTCCAAAACTGTAAGACTTTCGTTGTTCTTCGGAACACAAATTAAGTTCTGAGAGCTTTCTGTTCCTCCATTGACGGCCTATGCAACTACCACTTTCAAGGCCCAGAACAGACATCATTATAGTAATCCATGTGACTCAAGTGGTTTAGCCTCAATTTTATGAAGCGACACGAGTGCTTTGTGCAACAACAAAAAAACATCACACAACATCTGCTCTCTCATCAACACACAATATAAGCGTCAAGGTGCTCTCGTGATCATGCATTGAGATTAATATTTTGTAAATAAAGTGGTAAATTATGGTTAAGGGATAGAATATACTCACGTCACTTCATAAAATTGAGGTTGAACTACTGGAGTTAAATGGATTACTTTAATGTCTTCACTGCCTTTCTGTGTTCCGTAGATGAACAGAAGTCTTACGGGTTTGAAAAAGCATGAGGGTGAGTAAATTATGACAGAATTTTTATTTTTGTGTAAACTATCTTTTTAAAAGCAGGTGTAATGACTAATTATAGTGACAATTTTTTAATTCAGAACAGCACTACTTCATTGTAACTTTTATGTAATGTAACACTGCTGATGTTGTCACTGCATGCCAACTGAACTTTATTTATTCTTTTAAGGTTGGAACTAATGTGGTGCATTAGCTGAACAGTGAGACAAGCCAGGATCCACATGACAATTCTTGGGGACAAAGAGAATTCACAGTTTTTTTTTTCTTTTTCAGTGTGGAGGAAGTTGAACAGAAGACCTTATTTCAAGCACTGGATGTATTTTTCAGATTTCTTTATACATCTATGACAAACTATCCAAAGACCTCTGCCCCCATTTGGGAGTTTTTGCAGCATACAAACTTGAATATATCCAGAGGAGTTCCTTCAACACATCGCTGCCTCATTAAGAACTTTGATCATCATAATTTGTATTTGTTTTGCTACTTAAGGTATGTTTACAACACATCAATGCAGTGTACAGTGCATTTTTTTAATAAAGTAGTTTATTTCTGGAAGGATTTAATATTATGAATTTGTGTATTCCGTTGTATAGGTTTTGAATGTAATATTTCTGTACACTTTTGTGTAGTTTTAAATGTAGTATTAATTTTTGTGTTGTATGTACACATTTTATGTATGTTTACTCTATGTACATTTGTGTGTAGGTTTCAAATATGTTTTGATTTGAATGTGTACTTTGTACATTTTTTAATAGGTTTTGAATGTATTTGTGCTGTGTATTTTGAATTTAATATGTACACATTTATGTATATTTGCATTAAATGCTAGACTCCCCAATATTTAGTTTGACATTTAAAATGTATGTATTGTTTCTTACAAATAAACAATCTGTATTTGAAAATGTGTATTTTATTTATTAAAATAATGACATGAATAAAAATTTATTAAAATAATGACATGAATAAAAATTTATTAAAATAATGACATGAATAAAAATCAAAAGTTAACTCAACTGTTGGGTTACTTTTAACCCAACTGTTTTTAACCCAATGCATTGGGTTAAAATAACCCACAGTTGGGAAGGTGCTATACCAACCCACAGTTGGGTTACTTGTTGGGTTATTTTTAACCCAACATTTTTAAGTGAGTAATAAGAGAGATTTAATGTCTTCAGTTGATTTCATCTAAAGCTGTGGCTGAAGTCAGTTGTAGTTCTTGTGTTTCTCTGTCCTTCAGTGATTCTGCTCATTATCATCAGGTGTCTTCAATAATCAAACAATCATCACTCAATTAATCATTTAAGTATCTTATTAACTCTAACACTGCTTCAGTGTTACTTTAACACCCTGCTGGTGGTTCCCATATGAACACAGAGCGGTGTTAATTCAACACCGGGGAATTTACTGTGTGTAAATGGTAATCAATTAGCCAAAAAAACATGGTTACTATACTTTTACTATAATAAAACCATGGTTATTTTTCGTAAGGGTGGAGCCTGTGTCCGCTCGTGTACTCGCCCCATATGGCCAGTAACTGGACAGGCTCAGGTGTCATCGATTGCTGCGCCATTCCACTCCACGGACTGGGTACGTGCGCTATTCTACTCAGGTGAGCTTCTCAGCAGGCCCTGAGCTCCTCCAGCACTTATGATGTCGACGCCAGAGTGTTTGCCAGAGTGGTCAGCTTTCGCGTTCGGCTAGGTGCCTCCGTGTGCATGGTTACCCCCGTTGGGCAACCCCCACATGTGTATCAACACGGTAAGTCTCTCTGAGCATGTGTCTTCCCTTGGCAAGTCACTTTGCCACGCCTGGGGTTTTAAATGTTTTCCACCTGCGGCTGGATACCCCGGTATACTCCATATGCAGTTCCTTGTAAAGGTCATATGTGTATTTGGTATTTGGTACATTTGCACAAAGATAGAACTTTTTTGTTATATATATAAAATTAAACAAAACAAGCCCAGCCCAGGTGAGAAAAAGTAACGCAGTTACTTTCCCCAACACTGCCTACTGGCCACTGTCACCAATTGCTACACCTTTGTTTTTGTTATAATTGTTGCCCACATGGATCAGACGACATCAGTGAATGTTCTCCAAAAATCAACTAATAGGTAAACATTTACCTTTTGACCCATCAAAGTTGTTTGCTTCAGTTTACATTTTAGAGACATTCATAGAAACAGTACTGTTGAAACACCATAAACATAAAGTAGTGGACTTTAAAGGTCCCGTTCTTCATGTTTTTTTGAAGCTTTGATTGTGTTTACAGTGTGCAATATAACGTGTTCATGTTTTGCGTGTAAAAAAAAAAACTGTATTTTTAACACAATTTACTTATCTGTATACTGCTGTTTTCACTGTCCTAAAAACGGATGATGACTTCCTTTATTCTATGAAGTCCCTCCTTCAGAAATACGTAACGAGTTCTGATTGTGCCAGCGGTTCCCGTTTTGTGATTTGACCGCAGCTTAGTGAACGTGGCACGGTTCCTGTGTTGTGATTCGACAGCAGCTTAGCGCACGTGGAAAGGTCATGCCTCTTAACGGGAGATATATGTGCTTAATGATCTCTACAGCGTCCCTGAGAAAGCCAAACAAATGTGATTTGACTCCGGGATGAAAATAACAGCGTCTCGACGACATGGCGACAAACACACTCAAACGCAACAATTCCTTTTCTCCACGCGACACGTCCTCTTCTCCACGTGGGACAGCAACAAGACCACGCCCCCTTTTTTCGCGTATTCTTGTGGGCGGAGGTTAGTCTGTTCTACTGTTCTACTGACGTCATTTATGAAGGAAGTACCAGGATGTAGTCCAAGCCAGCCGTTCGCTGTAGGCTTTGAAAGGGAACTTCTGTTAAATAAAATATCTCGCTTGGCATTGAACTTTGAGCTTTATAATTTTACAGGTATTATTTATGCTCTAACAGCAACATTACACACTAACTAAAGTTTGAACAATGGGATCACGAAGAACGGGACCTTTAAAGAAAATTCCAACAGAAGAGGAAGGCTCCCTTAAAAGAAAGAGACAGGCAAAGCATGTTCAGAAAATCAAAACCAGGCTGTGAGCAGGGTCTCCAGGCTTGTTGGCCAGAACTTGTATGTGTGTGTTGAAGAGACAGTGATCTTTCAGTGATTAGTTTATATGCTAGCATCTGGCAGAGAAAGGAGAGCAGCAGATGAGATTCAGTATACCCCCCCTAAAGTGCACTGGGCCACTAGGCAATTTCAGCCCTATAGATTAGCGGCCCACAGTGCTCTGGCCTGGGAACTGCACTGTATTTCAGTGTCTAATACAGACACTACACTAAGACACCAGCAAAGCAGATGGCTAGTTTCGGTGATAAACTGATTCATTTTCATTGCTGAAGGCACTTTCCACAAATGGAGTTCAATTAATTTCTCATTAATGTATTTAAAGCAATAAATGCACAAAACCCATGTTCTTCTGAGAGAAAACTATAAATTCTGTTATTATCAAACATAAACTTAATCTAGCATGAAATGTAGCTAGCCCATACATTTGGTGCCAGAATAGCTAATCTAGAATGATATCTGAAATTTAGACTAAGGGGCTGTTTACTCAACACTGTTTTCAACTAAAAACAGAAAACCTTTTATGCGTTTTGGCCATTCATTTACACAACAATGGTGTTATTTATGGAGGCCTGAAAACGAAAACTTTGGGATTCAAAGTGCAAGTTTTTGGAAATTATAGCATTATTGTCTCTGTGTAAACTACAAAAACGTGTCAACTTTTGTGAAAACGGTGACGTATTAACTGCGTATTCTAAATAACGTCGAGTTGATATACAAAGTGAGATCGCCACCTACTGGCCTGACAGCATAATTGTTGTTTTCACAGAGCCGTGTGATTGGGGATCGTTTTTGTGAAAAATGCAGAGGAAAAACTTTTCAGTTTTTAGTACATTGTTGACGTGTAAACGTACCCTAAAACTTAATCTATGTCTCTTGCAGGTTTCTTTTTCTATCCCTGTTTTTTATGAAAATATAAATTCATTAGATTTGATTCAAGTGTCATTAAATTATGTAATAGGGTATATGATAATTAATTAGTAAGTCCCTTTCAGATCTCAAAAGCAAACAACAAACAGTGAT
Organism: Romanogobio albipinnatus; assembly: GCA_023566225.1. Lineage (NCBI taxonomy): Eukaryota > Metazoa > Chordata > Actinopteri > Cypriniformes > Gobionidae > Romanogobio > Romanogobio albipinnatus. The sequence goes on along the minus strand of CM042240.1, from coordinate 31,635,145 downwards.
ATAAACTCACGGTGTGCTGTAATAATAATTAAAAAATTCATGACCTTAATCTTAACACCAAAATCAGTTTACAATTATTCATTTTTTATGAATCATTAAAATATTGGTATCCAGGACACTGACCTCAGAGACTGTAGTGCACACAGTGTTTTTTTTTTTTTAAAGCTTAGCTTAAATGTGCGATATAAATAAATAGAGTTTATAAATGGCTGTTCAAATATAGTAATATCTATTGAAATGGAAGCTTGAAAAGTGGAAAATCAAAAATGAGATCTCTTTAACATCTCAATTGTTTCTCCTAGACAAAAGTGAGGTTACTTTAATACAGGCCCGGTTCCAGAATCAAATCACTGAGGGTGCTTCTGAAATGACTGAGGGTGCTCTAGTAAATGTGCGCCACCATAGCAGTGTACAGTGAGAAATGTATGATTATTTATTTAATATTCACTTTTACCAATAATTGGAATTTCACAAATATTTTGCTACAAATTGTCTATTAATCTATTAGTCTGCCTTTACATTGCTTTAATGCGTTACTAGTATTTTAACACATCATTTTCCTGAGAACCAGAAAAAAAGGTTTTGTGAATTTAGATTTTTTTTTTTTAGGTCATTACATTGTTTGGAGCATAAAAAAAACAAATGGATATAATACAAAAATCCTATGTTATATGCTATATCATCTGCTCTGTAGAGGACACCAGATCTATTTATTGAGAAAATGAAAAGACATGAATAGACAAAAACAATGGGATTTTTTTCACCAGTCAATTCACCAGTCAATTTTTATGCTTCAAGCTTTTTTTATCCAAACTTTGTATAAAGATGATTCTCAATGTTATGAAATATATAAAAGAATAATTTTATATACCATTTTACTATGCAATATGTGTGTAAACATGGCCATATGCCATTCCCATTCTATGCAATGCATCTATACACTGTATATCATTTGCATATTAATGTTGTTTTGGGACAATATGTAAATGTAAAATAATAATATTATTATATAAAAAATATATAATAATTTTATTATATTATAAAAATAATATTTTCATAAGAATGTCTCATATTTCATAAGAATATTCAGACTTAAAACTGTGCATGTTGTCAGAGAAATTCACTAAAATATAATTAAAACCTCTATTCTGGGTCTCAGGAGGATATTTCAGTCTCGTGCAGAGTGGCATTTATATTTAGATGTCACTTCCTAAACTTTGCAGCATGGATTGGCCGTCGGTCATCTTAGCAATAATAGTTTTATTCAATGAATGTTACAGGCTGTAGCCTCGACAGTGAGCCAAGATCGCTACGATCACTAAAATGCTGTTGCTTTGTAAGTTCATCGCGTTATAAAAATTAAGCTGTCAACAATAAATATCTTACCTACATCGTGTCTTGTTAATGAGAGGTTACGCAAGCCTGCATTAACTCAGCACTGCATAGCCTAAAAACGCTGCCGTTTTGAGCGGTGAGATTCTGATTGCGTTCAAGAGATCAATAACTACATCTGTGATTGCAATCATTGGCTACATTACTCACCGCTGCAAAAACACGCTGTAAATAGACGCTCTCCAGAGGAAACAAATTTGCAAATCTGTTTTGCCAATATTATTACAGTATCAACTGAGGGTGCTTTTGCTTGTGTTTGAGGGTGCTTATCAGTCATATTTTAGTCACCTGTCCTGAATTGTTTTTAGTTTTAGTCAACTAAATATCATAAGATTTTAGTTGACTAAATCTACAGTAGATTTAGTCTCCTAAAATCTAATGAGTTTAGTTCAATTGTAATACATTAAGCATTTAAGCATTGCATAACCGACTGTCACTTGAACTGACATTTTGACATCATTTTGTTTTTGACATTAAAAATACACGAAAGATAGCTCAATTCACTTTTTTGTTTGTTTTTAAAAACATCTGTTTTTATAACTTTGTATTTCTGTTTAAGTTAGTATATCATGTTAAGCTAAAGCTTCAAATACGTTTATTTATTTTTAAAATTTCAGTTAACATTTATTTAATTTCAAGTAACTAATATTTTTTAAACGGTTTTAGTTAACTATTATAACCCTGATACTTTATTGAATATGTGTCAAATACTGGTCTTTCCTCCTGAATATGAATTAAATGGGAATGAAATTAAATACAGTTTATTGTGTAAGCAAAAATGAATATATAATGCGTGACTTTTAATTATAAACCAGCTGGAAATACACCGGGATTCTTATTTTGAAATCTCGCCTTACTATTGCAGTTGCAGGAGCTCATTCAAGTTCAGAGATGAGGAGATAAAATATGCATTGTTACAACCGTCTAAAACACATGACTATATAAACATCGTAAAGTAAACATTGTCATTATTCATCAGCATTAGTTCATAAACAATTGCCTGCCATAAATGTGTGTTATTCATTGATTGTGAGCCGCTCTGGAGTGCTGTATTGGGGATGCGTGAGTGAGCCTGTAGAGCATGCAACAGCGCCGTGTTACACACGACATCAGTTCTGACTGGATCTCTTCCCTTATCGTCCCTCCCTAACATTTTCGTCTCGTTTTTATTTGTTGACGAAAATGACAGTTGATTTTCGTTATAGTTTTTGTCATCCATCACTAGTTTTTATTTAGTTATCGTCTCGTTTTCGTCAGTGAAAAAATGTTGTTGACGAAAATTATGACGAAAATTATTCGTCAACGAAATTAACACTGACTGAGTGTCAGGATCCCAAAATTTACCCATTCTTCCTGCTGAAGCGTCACGTTAGTTATTTGCCTTTATCCACTTTTGTCTCTTTAAACTCTCGTTTTTTTGGGTCGACAGCTAATAAAAACTTATTCTTTATGTTTTTTAGCTTGTTTGCTGTACACTTTGTCACATATCAGCTTTTAGACATTGTTCTGTTTTTTGTTATAAGTCCGAGATGACAAGGATGCAGCCTCACGCAATGCAAAGTCGCAACCCGTTCTCACTCCCAAGGCGTCAAATTCCGAAGCATGGTCAAGTGCTTTCCGCGTCACAATAAAGACGCTAAAGGCACCCCTAGGCGTCACTATATCAACGCGCTGAGTGCTCCATTCATTGCAATGAGAAACCTTTGGCGTCAGACACAGACGCGTTGGGCATGGGAAAGTTATCGTCATGCTGATTGGGTTATGATTTTGCCATTATGACATGTTGGACTGTGATTCTCAATTTAATCATCCAGCATCATTTTATTTACGCTATCTAGACACGTTTTAACATGTAACCCAACCCTATTCCATCCCTAAACCTACCCATTTGTGTGGTATAAAACGCAGATATAACAGTCGACTGCATGCACAATTTATTTAAAAAAAAAATACAAATATTCAGAGGCCAAGCGATTGATTTGTGTGAAGGATATCCCCAAAAGCGATCAGCGTCTCTATCCACAGAAGATCACGAACACATACAATTTCAATATTGCCGCCCGTTACGTCAGTTTTCATAGTGAAATTGCATTGGCTCTCATATGTCTCGTGACCAATTACGTCATTACGTTAGCTTTGATTGTAAAATGTCATTGGTTCTTGTGTGTCTTGTGACCGAATGCGTCATGCTAAAGAGGCGTGTGTATTATTTGAATGAGATATGAATGAGTGCGTTAACGGAGCGGCGGGAATCATCATCTCAGCGATTAAAACATTAAAGGGTTAGTTCACCCAAAATTGAAAATAAAGTCAGTAATTACTCACCCTCATGTTGTTCCAACCATGTAAGACCTTCGTTCATCTTCGGAACATAATTTAGTATATTTTTGATGAAATCTGAGAGCTGTCTCACTCCTCCATAGGCTTTCAGAGGGACTGAAACTTGATGGCCCAGAAACGCATGCGCGAAAACGGCGTTCTTCTTCTACTACTACTGATCTCAGTTTTCGCGCATGCGTCGTGGCGTCAGAGGCTCGAATTGAACAACAATAATAGTGGGATAAAGTTGTTATTTTTGTTGTTTTTCCGCTCAAAAAGTATTTTCTTCGCATGATAGACTTAATACAGAGCCACTGTAGTCATTTGGACTCCTTAAATGACGTTTTTACTTACTATTCTGGGCCATCAAGTTTCATTCCCTCTGAAAGCTTATGGAGGAGTGAGACAGCTCTCAGATTTCATCAAAAATATACAAAATTATGTTCCGAAGATGAACGAAGGTCTTACATGGTTGGAACAACATGAGGGTGAGTAATTACTGACTTTATTTTCAATTTTGGGTGAACTAACCCTTTAAGATCAACTCTGTTCTTTACATGAAGACATCGTGTGACTTCAGAAGACTTGGAATGCAACACGAGTTAATACTTTTATACTGTTGTTGGTAAGCTTTTGCAATAAATACCTGTGACTGTACTTGTATTTGCCTGTTGTGTGTTTTATATTGTTTAGGAGTGGGTAGGTTTAGGGTAGGAGTTGGGTTAGCTGCTCAAAAATATAAAAGTAACCTTTAAATATGAATAAAATTATGTATGCTTTTACAAATGCAAAGAATAAAATGCGTCTTGATCTGACGCATTGGGTAAACAACTGAAATCAATGGAGCACTCAGCGCGTCAAAATAGTGACGCCTAGGGACTTTAGCGTCTTCGTTGTGATGCGGAAGGCACTTGACCATGCTTCAGATTTTGACGCCTTGGGAGTGAGAATGGGTTGAAAGTCAATGGAAAGTCAAACCCGTAAAGGAGTAAAGGAGTTTTAAAGGAGCTAAAGTCTACATTTGATGTTAATATAACCTTAGTTATGCCTTTCTGTTTGGAAAATGTGCATACAATGCTGAGTTGAAGATAAAATTTAAACTAGTAACCCTTAATATTCTGAAATGTATAATTGTTTTAAATGATAGTTTCGGTTTTTACAATATCAGGAATATATAAATAAATATTTAACATGTTTCTCTTAAAATAAAATGGAAGTACATTTACATTGACATTTATGCATTTGGCAGACACTGTTTAAGACACTGTTGAAACTAAAATGAGAGATATTTGAGAATCACAAGAAGTCCCCTGAGTTTAAAAAGAGCAATAAGTTATTTATATAATGGAGCCTTGAAGAATATCACAGCAAGACAATAAAGAATGTTTTATGTTTCTTCTACCACATTCTCAGTTTTGACTCTTTTTCTCTCAAATATTTCTCATCTCTCATTTGTGTTTTTATTTCTCCTAGGGAATTTTAGGAGAAACATCTGAAATGTTTTTGATACTGCAATGAGAGATATATGACAATCACAACTAAGTCTCCCGAGCTTTGGAAAAGCAACCAATACATTTGTCCTCTGGGTTTACCTTATTAATTGAGTCTGACTGAAACTGTAAAAAAAGATTTCTTCAATCAGCTAATCTTTTTGCATTGTAAGGATTACTCTTGTTTGTGTTTGTTGTGAAGATTAAGCTGCATGGGTAGACTGTGTGAAAGTGTTACATGGGCCCATGGGTGAGATTTGTGTGTGTTTGGGGAGAGGTTAATTCTGGAAGAGTCCTGTAGGGCATTCTTTCATCCACAGTCAGGAGCGGTTTGGGAGCTCTGCTGAAGACATGCGAGTGCTTATCTGTGCTTTTTTTATATGCCATAAAAGCACTTTGAGGGGTCAAGAGCAGATACATTATGAGATATTTTTTGGTGCTTTTGTACGCATTTAACACTACATAGCTATGTGCATTAGAATATTCAGGGTTTCACTATATTGTATTGCTTTGTACTTGAATGTATGCACCATGTGTGTGTGGTTTTGTAAGCGCAAGCGGGAAGGAGAGCATAGAGAGTTTCCCAGTGCAGGCCCCATTACTCTCAGCTCAGGTGATTTATGACACATCTCTGTGCTGAATGTAAATGAACTGCTGTGTGGGAGAGGAGATCTGTCCTGCCTCTGTGGACAAACACACACACATACACTCACACACACGAACAGGTATGAGACAGATAAATTACACTGAATAAATACAGTAACAAACCCCACACCCCCTAAAGCCCCCAGAGAGGCTGTTGTGAATTTAAATGTGACATCATGAGGCTTGAACCAAACCACATATAAGAGGAAATGATCTGAGGTCAGTAATACACATGTAACACCATCAATAAAATGTAAACAAAGCATGCATCTATAAAGCAAAGTTCAAAAATCAATTGATCAGAGGCGTCCAAACTGAAGTATACAGTGAAATATTATTTTCGGTCAATGTCAACATTAACGTTTTTTTTACATCACCAGTGTAATGTTATCTACAACACTGGAGTATCTTCCAAGTATCCCTCTAAGGAAGGTGCTGGCAATATCTCAAGCATTGTCTGTATTTAAAGCTGAATAATATTAACTCAGCATTACCAACAGTACTTCTTAGCATAAAATATAGTTATGTGTGCACTTTTCTCATATAATGAATAGACTGAGCAACTGAGGCCTTTGTCTTATGTTTGGCTCCTCTGCCACTTGGCAAGACACCTTTCTTTATAAAGTCAAAATTCATTTTCAGTTTTTTAATCTTTAAATGCTTAGTGTGCTAAAATATAGATAATAATGTTTCTATTAACATTTTTGATGCAGATTCTGAATGTCCTGTTTTGAATCATCACATGAAGTTGAAAATTCTAAACTAAAGTAAGATAAACACTGTGAAATATGAGAACATTTGGTATTTTCTGTTTTTTTCACTGTAGTTTTGTTTTTTGTTTATGCACTTACTGCAGGTATATATAGGTGTGGGTTAAAAATTTCCATTCTCTCATTCTTTAATTTCAAAACTGAGGAAATATCAAATGTTTACATTTTCCTCCCTCTCTCTGAAGTACTAGAATTAAATAGCTTTACTGATAAATGAGATGAGAGATCAAATATAAATCCCTAATGACTCTCTCTCTCTCTACGTCCTTTGCTTACTGTCATCAAGAGCAAATGAAACTTATTCCCTGTTTATTTCTCATTTTCCAAAAACAAATTTCAAACCATTTGATTGACTCTAATTTTGCAGGCAAAGGGTCTTCAACAGAAGTGGGAAATAATTATTAATGCACTTTCAGAGTTTAGTAGATTAATCATTTCATGCAGCATCAATTTGGAGACTTTGAAACGACTCATCAGCACGACTCATAGCAGCTCACTGTTTTTCATTGTTGTTTCTAGCAAATGAGTCTGCTATGCTTTTCTGGGTTTGGCATCACATTTCTGTCTCTCTATCTGTTTTCTCTGTCTAACATCATCCTTACTCACAGAAAGCCACATTTAATGCACACTTAAAATAAATGGCTTCAACTCCTGTGCTTCATGCCACTCATACTTGATTCTGCACCTCACATGAAAGTGTCTGGATTGCCAATGTGAGAAAAAAGTGAAAAGTTGTTAACAACAACAAAAAAAACAAGGCAAGGCAATTAAATTAAAAAAAGTTAGCTATTGTCATAAACATGTGGATTTGCTGCCACTGTCTCGAATCAGCCAAAGAGATCAAGGATCAGATACATGGCTGATGATGGCATCGATTTAGTTTATCTTTGGTCTAATTAGCTTAGGAGAAATGTTTGTGAATCTGCTGTATTGTAAGACAAGGCACTTGTTTTGTTGCATCAGGCATAACATTATAATTCTTAATATTTTGTTGGTGCCCCTTATGCTGCCAAAACAGCCCTGACCCGTCGAGGCATGGACTCCATTAGATCCCTGAAGGTGTGCTGTGGTATCTGGCACCAAGATGTTAGCAGCAGATCCTTTAAGTCCTGTATGTTGCGAGGTGGGGCCTCCATGGATCAGACTTGTTTGTTCAGCACATCCCACAGATGCTCGATTGGATTGAGATATGGGGAATTTGGAGGCAAGTCAACACCTCAAACTCATTTTACTCCTCAAACCATCGCTGAACCATTTTTGCATCTTAGCAGGGAGCATTCCTGCTGAAAGAGCCACAGCCACCAGGGAATACCGTTTCCATGAAAGAGTGTACATGGTCTGCAACAATGCTTAGGTGGGCGGCATGTGTCAAAGTAACATCCACATGGATGGCAGCACCCAAGTTTCCCAGCAGAACATTGCCCAAACCACCATCACACTGCCTCCGCCGGCTTGCCTTCTTCCCATAGTGCATCCTGATGCCATGTGTTCCCCAGGTAAGCGACGCACACACACCCGGCCACCCACGTGATGTAAAAGAAAACGTGATTCATCAGACCAGGCCACCTTCCATTGCTCCGTGGTCCAGTTTTGATGCTCACGTGGTGGACAGGGGTCAGCATGGGCACCCTGACTGGTTTGCGGCTATGCAGCCCCATACGCAACAAACTGCGAATGTACTGTGTATTCTTACACCTTTCTATCAGAACTAGCATTAACTTCTTGAGCAATTTGAGCTCATCTGTTTGATCAGAATACATGGGCCAGCCTTCGCTCCCCACGTGCATCAATGAGCCTTAACCGCACATGACCCTGCCGCCAGTTCACCACTGTTCCTTCCTTTGACCACTTTTGATAGATGCTGACCACTGCAGACCGGGAGAACACCCCACAAGAGCTGCAGTTTTGGAGATGCTCTGAGAGATGCTCACTTGCTTCCTAATATGTGAGATGGTGGTCCAGTGGGTTAAACCATGGAACTGATATGCAGAAGGTTGCTGGTTCAATCCCAGGTCACCACCAGTGTGTCCTTGAGCAAGGCACTTTACTCCATGTTGCTCCAGGGGGATTGTCCCTGTAATAAGGGCACTGTAAGTCGCTTTGGAAAAAAGCGTCTGCCAAATGCATACATTATAATATATCCCACCCACTAACAGGTGCCATGATGAAGAGATAATCAGTGTTATTCACTTCACCTGTCATAATGTTATGCCTGATCGGTGTATATTACAAGTATCACACTGAGAATAGGCATACTGTTTCACTTTTAGAAGGCTTATAATTTAATTATGTTTTGGCAGTAGTGTTCTGATGTTGTGCTGCCACATTATTACCCCCCTCGCTGCGGCTGCTACCTATCCCCAAACCACACCCCCACCCCTAATCTGCCATACCCATTGATTTACAGCGAAAGAATAACCCCTGACCTAATGAATGACGTATTGATGAATGTGGGAGCACAGAGGATAGAGCAAAACAAAACACAGGTCACGAATTAGGAGTCTAAAACAATATTTTTTAATGAGAAATGTCAGAGGATTTCGATATATAAGAGAAGAGGAGCTTGAGTTTTTTGCCTGGGGTTACGCTTTTGATGTAAGTCGACTTGTGTAGACCATCGGCCAGAAGCTATTTATTTTACTTTATACTGTAAGACTGTGAAAACTGGAAGAACTATATGAAATGGTGACACTCTGAGAAAACAAAGGAAATTAACATATGAACGCACTCTTGTGCATTTAGCGTCCCGCCGTCCCCATCAGAGACGACTGAAGCCGGGTGCACACTGTGCGCTTTTGGCCACGATTTGGCCACGATTTGGCCGTCTGAGACAAATTTTGAAATCCTAAAAGATTTCTCTGATCCTAGGCTAAAAT